>JAOZJS010000150.1:0-77557 GCA_025882695.1 Amerodectes protonotaria | reverse complement strand
CCGAGGTATCAATCCGGACGAAGCTGTTGCCTATGGTGCTGCTGTACAAGCTGGTGTTTTGTCTGGCGAAGAGAACACCGGAGAATTGGTTTTGTTGGATGTGAATCCTTTGACCATGGGTATTGAAACTGTTGGTGGTGTTATGACCAAGCTGATCCCACGAAACACTGTCATTCCTACGAAAAAGTCGCAGATTTTCAGTACCGCTTCCGATAACCAAAATACCGTTACGATACAAGTGTTCGAAGGTGAACGACCAATGACCAAGGACAATCATTTGTTGGGCAAATTCGATTTGACTGGCATTCCTCCAGCTCCTCGTGGTGTTCCTCAAATCGAAGTCACTTTCGAGATTGATGTGAACGGTATCCTGAAAGTGACCGCTGAAGATAAAGGTACTGGCAAAAAAGAAAAAATCATCATCACCAACGACCACAATCGATTGACTCCGGAAGACATTGAAAGAATGATTAAGGATGCGGAAAAATTCTCGGACGAAGACAAAAAGATCAAAGAACGTGTTGAAGCTAAAAACGAGCTAGAATCCTATGCTTATTCCTTGAAAAATCAGCTTGGTGACAAAGAAAAATTGGGTGGTAAATTGAGCGAAGATGACAAAACCACGGTTGAGAAGGCTATTGATGAAGCAATCAAATGGTTGGATTCAAATCCTGAAGCCGATGTGGATGAATTCAAAGCACAAAAGAAACAATTGGAAGAAACGGTACAGCCAATCATTGCCAAATTGTATGCTGGTGGAGCTGGCGGCCCGGCCGGTGAAGAACCTCGAACGGATTCTGCAGATAAAGATGAACTTTGATTTTGTTAGATTTTTTCCCCCCTTATATTTATATCTATCTGTGTAAATATATTCATTTTATTAAGAATACGTGTGTGATGTACATTTTTGATTTTGTTTTTTAATTAATAATTAACCAGAATAAATAAATAAAAACGCGTTAAAAATAAAATCTTGAACGAGTTTAGTTACATTCCTAGATCATAGATGGTTCTGATGTCAATTTGTTAAAACACATGTTTTTTGTTGTGGGGATTCATGAAGTATTTATTTTTATTTTAATTATTATTCCGTTATGATGCAAATTCTTCCTAAATTATCGATCGGTAGATCATTTTTGAATCCGACAAAATTCAGCACGATAACCGCAAGTCGATATCTATCCGGGAATATTCCGGTCGGTTCTTCATTCCGGAAACTTCAACCGATTCCGATCCAAAATGTCCGACAAAATCCCGTCTCGTTGATTTGTTCCATTCATCGGCAATTTTCGCAAGATGTTGAATCCAACAACAATAAAACTAAGCAACAAGAGCAGGAAGAAATCGAAAAAGAAAATATGGAAAAAGAGCGACAACGTAAACGGCAGAAAAAATTCACCAAATATACATTGTTGGGAATGTTGGTCACATTTTCTGGATCAGCAGTGTACGCGTTTTGTACATGGGGAGCGCCCAAAGTTGATGAAGAAGGTAATGTCATTCCGGATGAATATAGCGATTTGCCATTCATCACACAATATGCATCACGTGCTTGGAACACATTGACACATTATGAAAAGATCATCAAAGAACCATCAAGAGAATTGTTATTACCGCCACCATTACCGTACCCGTATGTTCAACCACCGTACACATTGGTGTTGGAAATGACCGGTGTTTTGGTCCATCCTGAATGGACTTATAAAACTGGTTGGCGTTTCAAAAAACGCCCAATGGTTGATTATTTTCTTCACCAAAGTGCCACATCATCTAAATTCGAGATCGTAATATATACCCAAGAGCAGGCCATGACCGCTTTCCCACTGTTGAATAGTCTCGATCCGAATGGTTATATATTTTATAGGCTATTCCGTGATTCAACACGTTACGAGGATGGTATCCATATCAAAGATTTGAACAGATTGAATCGTGATTTGAAAAAAGTTATCCACATTGATTGGAATGAAAATGCATGCAAATATAATCGGGATAATTGTTTGATATTGAAAAAATGGCAAGGTGATCCAGATGACCGTACGCTATATGATTTGGTGAATTTTTTGATGGCCATCGCCACCGAAAACGTTGATGATGTACGCGAAGTGTTACGTTATTATAGCCAATTTGAAGATCCATTAGAAGAGTTTCGAAAGAATCAAATGAAATTGGCCGAAAAACAAAAAGAAATTGAATTGCAGCAAAATAATCAAAATAAGTCCGGTTATAGTTCGTTTCTGAGGAATGTATTAAAATCCAAGTGAATGAATTATATCAAAAAGATTTTTTAATTATTATCATTAAAAATGAAAAATAAATTACGTAATTTTTTTCCCTAAAACAAAATCAATTGTTGTTCAAAAGTTGTTTGGTGCGGACACACACACACACACACATTTAAAATGTTTCGATAATTTAGATTTGGCACACAAGCGCACAGGAAAAAATCGGAAGAGAAAAAAAACTCCAAAGAGAATCCTCATCAAAATCATCATGATCTTAAAGATCAATTCGAGGATTTCCGGGCAAAACGTAAAACTAAATATCCAAATGAACGGAATATAAATAAAAAAATGATCAACATTAAGGTGTTGAACCAAATTGGAAATGGTTTGGTGTTTTGGCTCATCAAATCAAGATTAGATTCCAATTGATCATATGGAATGTATAGTGGTGACCGAAAATCATTCGTCGTTGTTGTTGTTGTTGTTTGATTCATTTGACAATGTTCCGGATATTTGGATCCATGTTCAGCACACCTGTGGGTGTGGGTGTGGTGGGGGAAAGCGATCAGAATGAGAATGAGATTTTGATTGATTCAAATCCCAGTTGTACTTACAATATGCTCGCACTTCCGAATTCAATCATTTGCATGTTTTGGAATGAATAATAAACGATCGAAAGATAACGGACCCAGGAAAGCCATGTGGGCATCGATGTATAATATCCGGCAAATAGCATTGTTGACAATGAATATAGAGCGGATATTGTAACGGAAACTTCAAGATCATGACATGTGGCACCGATGAATAGGCCAAAACTTTGCGCGCAAACAGTGGATATGATCAGAAAGAACCAAAGATATATGAATGTTAGTATTGAATTCATTCCTAACATTGGATAGGAAATCGAAAAGAATACTGTTGGCAATGCTATCGTTAATGGTAGCTCGCCGATCATTTTGGCTATATAATATGATGATAATCTATATGCTCCAGATGATCGTTCCTTGTTAATCACTTCCCGTTCAGCCGGAAATGATACCAATGCTTGAAATAGTCCGAACAACATCCAATAAGTGGTGGCTAAAACAAATGATTTGAAGGGTTAAATCTGAGCCGATAAAAATAAAAATTGCCACAATCTTACTGAAAAACATCCATCCTCGGATATCGTTGATGGTTTCTTCTTTCCGTTCCACTTGGAACCAAATCAAACCGGCAACGATACCCAACACTATTGTTTGGATCCAATTCAATTTGGATAACATTCGATGTTTTGCTTCAATGAAATTTCTTTCGGTCAACACCTGTATCTGTGTGCAGAACGATGTTGGCCATTTTCTTTCTTTGTTGATCTTATTGTTGTTCTTTCTATTCACACAATCCTCTTTAAAATACGAACAAGAGGAGAACACTGAACTTCGATCCGGTTCCGACCAAGATGAACGACCAGAATCATTGTCGGCATGAAATTTCGGATACACTTGATGATGATGATGGTTTTCTTCATTGATATGTAAATCCAATGATTTGAAGCTTTCCTTTTTCCAAGAATCATCTTTGTTGTTGGTATGCTGCTGCTGCTGCTGCGGATGATGAGGATGATGATGATGATGGTGGTGATGATGATTGTGATGATGATGATGATGATCCGTACAATGATGTTTGGATTGATCAGATTCACTTGTTGAATGAACATCTTTTGGCGTTTTGTGTAGTTTTTTGGCCGCCTCAATAGCCTTTTTCTCACATTGTGGATCTTTGATCTTCTCCAGGATGAATTCGGCCGGATTATAATGTAAAGTGATATGATAACCGATGCTACCGAAGAATGGTACAACACCAGAAACGTTGCCAAAATAAGCTAGCCGACCGTTGGACAAAAGCAACAGGTTGTCCAACAAATAAAACATCTGCGATGATGGCTGATGAATGGACATTACCACGGTTTTCTTTCGTTTCGAGGCAAAATTTTTGATGATTTGTATCAAATTATGCGCAGTACAAGAATCCAGACCAGAGGTTGGCTCCTGGAAAACATTCAGGAAATTTTTGAAATCCAAATCCCAATCGTTACGTAATAGACTGCAACAGCAAACTTACATCAATTAGCATGACACTTGGATTGGTCAACAATTCACAAGCAATATTGGTACGTTTTTTCTCGCCGCCAGACAATCCACGTTTGGAAATGTCGCCAATAACTTTTGTAGATTAGATCCGTGAAAAGGTTTGGGATTTAGCCTTGGCCGAACAAAATCCATTACCTATGCAACTTACTTGTATGCTGACAATTGGTCAGCTGAAGTTCTTCGATGATCTTCTCAACCGAGGCACACTTTTCACTATCCTTCATCGAATCCGGTAACCTCAATCTTGCGGTATACTGTGTTGAAACGGAAACAAAAATGCCCAAAAAATTGAATCAAATCAAATAGTACCAAAAACGTTCGACAGATGTCGCCCAAAAATAAAATAAAATACAAAAAATTCAAACGGTGGCCAAACGGGGCAACTTACCATCAATGTTTGTTTTAAGGTTAAATTGGGAAAGAAAATATCTTGTTGTAGAACGTAGCAAATTTTCCTACGAAGTTGTTTATTCATTTTTTGCCCATTCAACGTTATCTCTCCGGATGTTGGTTTGGTACGGCCGCTCAATATGTTCAACAAGGTTGTCTTACCGCTGCCGGAAGGTCCCATCACCGCCAATACTTGGCCGGCGCTAGCAAAACCATCAATATCCTCCAGGATTTGTTTCTGTTTGCCCGAACCGGATTTGGTGGTGGTGGTCGAAATGGAATGCGAGATTTGTTTGAAAATCAGCTCGATTTCATTGGACAATGGTTTGATTTCATGATGATGATGATGATCATGAAAATCCTCTTCTTCATCCATCAAAAATGTTGAATGAAGATCATGATCATGATCATGATCATGATTGGCATCATGGTTGTTATTCTTGGCTATATAAGCTTCGTGTGGATCGTCGTGGTGGACCGAAATCGAATCCGGATGGATGTGATGATGATCATCACCGGTGAATATATCGATGGACGATTCATACGAACCATTCATTTGTACATTCAGATGATGATGATGATGATGATCCATTATTCTATTATCATCGCCATCAACAACAACATTGGCATCCGGAACGTCGTCGAAGCAGGACATTTCGAAGATCGTCTTGTTTCGAATTTTTCGTTTCAAGTTCGGGGTCAATCGAGTTCAGCGCGCGCGAAATTCCGTGACGAGAAATGGTGCGTGCGCGTTTGCGTGTTTGTTCGCGTTCTAGATTTTCATTTGGGGAATTTCGAATTCAAGGGAAAAATGACAAAAATGACAACCATAAACTTCAGTGACACTTGTTGGACACTAAGAATATTTTTTAAAAAAAATAACGGTAACGATGAAGTGAAGTGAAGATGATGATGATCTTCAACCAATGGTGACACACCAAACACACCGGATAGACACTGAACTGGAAAGAAAAGAACTCCGACGACACACGCAGACAACCAGGAATCGAAATAGCGAACGGCGAGAGAGAACGATTTTCGAAGACGACGAAGAGTTCCTTTTTTTACCGTGATAGTTCCTCTCTCTCTCTCGCTCTCTACCCGTGTATACCTCCATCAACCGAATGGTGACCGAGTGACTCAGTGACCTCAACACAACCTAACCACCACCAACAACAACATCATCACCAAACTGTGAGAGAGAGAGAGAGAGCAACAGATTGCTGCCGATTTGGGGAAGGTTGTAATAATAATAAGACGAAGACGAAGACAAGAAGAGACGTCGTAGTAAATATATGCTATTAGTATGACCAGTTGGCTTCAACACACACACCGAAAAACGCCAACACCGCTTTTGGCAGGCAGGGTATAGGGAGGAAATCAACAACAACAGTCTGGCAGGCAGGTTAGCCACAAACACACACATTGGCCAATCTTCGAGGAATCTCTCTCTCTCTCTCTCTCTCTCGCTCGCTGTGGTTTGTTTTTTTTTTGTTTGATTGAATACTGTTCGAATGGTGGACACAGTCCAGACGCACACACAAACTGAGAGAAAAAGAATATCGCTAGCCAAATTCAACAAGCCAAAAAAAATGGATTGATCACGTTATGTTCGCGATGTTCGGGTGGCCGTGCCGCGCACGCTAGGACCCACACACACACACACGCACTTCAATCTTGTTTGAGTGTGTGTGTATGTGATCAACAAGAAAACGGTCATTGAGCGTTATATTTTTTGTTGGTTGTTTCGAAACAAGAAGGAAAAGCCATCCACCGGCATGGCACAATTATTATTATTTTTTTGTTGTTCTGTTCAGTGCACAAGGATGATGTGCATTCACATGCTACAGAGATCGTCGTGGTCGTGGTCGTGGTCGTCGGCGGCAGCGGCGGCGGTTGTAGAGCTTTCCGCATGTATGCTCGTGTGTGTTTCCGAGAATGGGACACCGACATTCGGAGAGAGAGCGAGATGAATGCACGAACGGTGGTGGGAGGAGGAGGAGGAGGAAGAAGAGAACGTTGTGTGATGGTGTGTTTCAACGACGAGTAAAGCGCGAGTTTCGAATTTCGAACGCGCTGAACCAATCGAAGCTAGCTAGAGCCAGAGCTAGGCTAAGCGCAGCTAGTAAGCTTGCGCTGATTGTAGGATGTGTCTGCGTGTGTGTGTGTGATGGTTGTGGTTCCTCCGTCCGTCTGTTTCACCTAAATACCCGACATTCTGATCATCTTTGTTTTGGATCGATATTTGGTCAATATATCGTGGGATAATAATCAAAATTGGGGATTGTGATTCACATAACAATGATGGTGGTGGCGGCGGTGGCCCAGATATGACCACCGGTGACCGCCGGTGTTTCAACCGAACGCCTGTACGTACGTGCACATACGTAATCAGCGGCCAGTGGCCATCTTGCTTAGGTAACACAGTAACAAAGTGCATGCGTGTGTGTGTGTGGAAGCATAATCATTCATCTTTGTTTTTTTTTTCGTTCGTCCTCTTTGAAAGGAACAGGAAACAGGAAAAGGGGGCTGGAATGTGTCTATTTCAACACAAATGGCTATATGAAATTGACTTTTTCCCCATCGTTTGCTTGTGTGTTCTTCATGGTCCATCTTGTTGACCATCAGAACAAAACAAGACATCATCATTGTTGTTTGATGTGTCGATCGGCAGCTGATCGAATTTGGATCGATCAAGGTCGGAAACAAACAATATCGATTATTATTATTATTGTTATTATATCAAGCACAAGCTGGACTTTTGTGTGTGGACATTTGTTGCATATTGAATTTTTGGTTTTTGTTGTTGTCGTCATTTCTTTTTTAGGTGTGTGTGTGTGTTTGCGCTCTCGTGTCCAGTTTTAGGTCATAATAATAATAATAATAATAATCTAGATTTATAAGAATGGTCACTTTTCAGGTCAAAGTACACACACACACATGCTCTTGAAGCAGCGCACAAAGCTCATAGCTAGCGAGAGAGAGAGACAGTGATGGCTTTTGAATTGGCGTTTTTTTTCTGGCTACAGCGCGAACGTTCCGTGAAAGCAAGCATTTCACCTTTGGCCGCGCGCAGGTGAACAACTTTTCATTTCATTCCAGTGTGCATAGCTTCACTCACCTTTACACACACTGAAACACACGCGTTCGAGGTTTCACCTATTCGCGCGCGCACACATGCTCATACACACACATGCATACATACTTTGATGTCAACGGCCTTTTCGGCCGCCGGCAATTCTCGCTCGCTCGCTCTCTCTCGTTGTTCGCTCACTGGAAGGCCAAAGGTTGTCTTGAAGAAAAAAAAGAAGAAGAAGAACACAAATTTGACCATCGATGGCCACCAGAAGAAAAAAGAAGAAGAATAAGCAAACACCAGTTGCTTGGGGCCATAGTGTACCCACCAACCAACCATCCATTTTCACTTTCGATGAATGAATTCGATTCGAACGCAAGCAAGCAAGCACTACCACCACCACTACTTTTGGAATGATTGGCATTGGGTCGCGGGGCCAAGCAACATAATCATCGAGTATTATTAGATCCTATCTCGGGTCCGTTCGGGCCCTGCCAGCCTGTTGATCGGATCGGAACAAGATCGGCTTATCATTACCAGTATTACCAGTATTACTATTCATTCAAATCTTGATTCCCCATTGTCATATGGTGGTGGTGGTGGTGGTGAACTATTCTGAGAATTTTGTTCCGTTTTTTTTTCTCGTTCTCGAAGGTTTTTTTTTGAAGATTTCGAAATTCGAACCGAAAAGCCGAATAGCCGCCACCAACCAAGAAAAGCAGCAAGACAAGCCAGCTAGCCAGCAAGAGCTAACCTGACTTTGCTTGTTTGCTTGCTTAATTTATTGGATTTTTTTGGCTACCTTAACCATTGTTTTTTTCGTTGGCTTTACACACCAACCAACCACCAAGGTTACCATTGTCAACCAGATGGAACCAAACGAGCACACACAAACAGCAACCATTGTGAATCATAATTAGGCAATATGTGTGCTGTTTCTTATAAATCTTATTCTTAGTATTCTTCTTCTTCTTCTTGGTTTGGTTTGTTGGCCGTCAAGCTAAGCTGAAAATGCCTGGTGGCAATGCATTGGTGGTCATTGTCTCAATCAACCTGGAACTTCACCATGTGCAACCTTGTCGTCTTTGTCGTCGTTTTTTTTCGTTGTTTAACCTTACCAAAAGCTAAATAGCAACAATGATGAAGAATGAGAATAGAAAAAAGAATGTATCTCTTCTATTCTCTTTCTCTTACTCTTTCTCTCGCTCTCTCTCGAAACGAATTTTGAAACTATTCAAAATCATTAACCATTGTTTAGATTTATCACAAGACTTCAGCACACACACACACAGGCACTTATACATATACAAAAAGGTCATCGACTTTTTCATACTTCGGAAGCGTTTCAAATAAGAAACAGAAGAAGAAAAAGATGATGATAAGGTTCTGGATACATAAACGGTACACACACACGCACACACACACGCTTCGATCGAATAACAGCCGAACCTAGTCTTAACATTCGAAATCGAATGATTATCTTTCTTAAGCTTCCAAATATTATTATTATTAAAAAAAGGCTGCACACACAATGATCCATGCAATGTAAAGGTATATCCTCTTTTGAATTGTTCGCAAAATTTTCCCAAAAAAAACAACAACAATCAATTTCAGTTACAAGCAACAAATTGAAAAATCCCCAAAACATCCTTGGGGCCAATGAATTGAATGCGTGTGTGTGTGTACTTGATGAAACTTGTTGCATTGTTTATTATTGTTATTATTATTATTATTAAATGTTCCCGGAGATCAGGAACTGGCTGGCTGAAACCCCTTTCACACAATCTCTTCTTGTATACAGGGTGATTCTCAAATGTGATACCGCACGCACGCAGGAAACAAACAGCAGCAACAGGCATCCTTGCACATCATCATCATCATCTCATTAGTTCACACAATTTGATGATTATTATTGAATAACTCTACATTGGGTTGTTCAATGAACAAAACAACAACACCAACATAAAAAAAATAGGTGAAGGACGGTGCTACGGGACGCGACGGTTTCGTCGTCGTCGTTGTTGTTTTCGCGGGCTCGGCTCGCACAGACTCTACACACCACACAACACACAGTGTGATGGTGGGCAAGAATTCAAATAATAATAATCAAACAACAATTGGCGACCTGTTTCCCAGTCTTGATTCACCTTTGGATATTATTATCCAACCTAGTCAACTAACCAATCCCGAACAGTTTGGCTAGTTTTGTTTGGCGGCGGAACACAAACACACACACGCACATACACACGCTGATTTAAGGCAACGGAAAGAGTTGAAGGCCAAGATATTTGTCCGAGTAGCTGCTGCTGCTGCTGCTGCTGTGCACTAAATTCACATGATGGGTTGCAACAATATTCATGTCTCTTTCTCTCTCCCTATATTTCCAAGAAGTATTCGAAAATACACACATCGCCAAAACTATTCGGCGGCTTGGGAAAAACAGCAGCAACAAGTATCACCACACAACAGTAGAATGCTATCCAGTCTTACCTGTATTCGGACGAAGAAAAAAATGAAGCTTCTCAATAAGAACACAACGAAAAAGATGATGATCACACGATGGGAAAGAATAGGCAATACAAAAAAAAATGAATTTGGATGCCACACACACACACACAAACAATACACAATAATCGTGGAGCAAGGCAAAAAATCAGGCTAGTAAGATCACATATTATACTATACTAATAGACAACACTCACACACACACACACAAAAGGAAAAAGGAAATGCAACAAGTATGCTGGAATTTCGAATAGAAGAAGAAGAAGAAGAAGAAGAAGACGCCGCAAACAATGACAATGATCGCATCTCAAAGGTCATTTCCATTGGTGGACACATCAGCAAAACATTGGTCCATTATCATCATCATCATTATGGGTATTTGATGATAATTGTACACAACAACAAAAATGGCGGTGATTTAGACTGGACTGGCTGGACTTTGATCACAGTTTCGATCGGATGTTCGAGGATGATCGTAAGGCGAAAATTAACGAAATTTTTAAAATCGTTCGAAATCGAATCAAAAACACAGGAAACAGGAATGTCATCAATGAACGGACCAAATTCGAACGGAATTCGAGCGGTGGCCGAAATTCACGGGCTCGAAACTGATGCGAAAACGAAGACTTGAATAAAACAACAACAACAAAAATAACAAAAAATGCTTGGTCGGCCTTCAATCTGGACACGATTCGCCAAGCTAATGTTTGTATGATGTGTTTTGTATTTTCGGGATGGAATTTCAAAGAGCTGGATTTTGTTGTTGCTGATGGCGTATTTCACGACGGCTACTATCTTCCACCACCAACGACAACAACAACCACAACAGTACTACCATGAGCATCTTTTGGTTGGTTGGTTGGTCGCTTGAATGGTAAGTGCTTGATGGTCTAATGGTGGTAAGCTAAATGCTTCAAGCAGCTCAGCTGATCCTTGGATAAGGATAATGATCATCATGATCGCCATACCAAGCACACAAGGTTCCTGATACTAAGTATGTAACTGTATCCACCAAAATTGGTTCCCTTCTTAAATCTAATCTATCCTCTACCCTACCACCGTTTAGGCTTAAGGCAAAACCGTTATCCGTGTCCGAAGTCCGTCTCGTCGATTATCATTTGGGAGGCTCCAGCCCGGCATCATGGTGCCATTCTGATTTCCCCAATCCGACAGGTGTCCGTGGAATATTCTTCGTGTCCAGTGTGTTTTGTGTGTTTAGAGGTCAACGAGAAATGATCACAATGCATAATAACTGTTATCCGAACAATATGTGTTGTCAGGTCAAACGGAACAACAACAACGACAACGAACAAAAAAGAAGGATATTAGTTCGTTTGTTCTTACATAATAAGCAATGTACTTGAAGAAAGAGAAGAAGAAGAAGAAGAAATCAAGGTATGTGAGTGTGTGTGTGTGTGCTTAGTGCCGGATGGTGACTGGTGTATGCCTCTCTCCTTCTCTCTCCTGGAATGTGCCAGTTAACAGTTGACTGAAAGACCGACTTTTTTAGTTTTTCCACAACCATGATAATTTAAATTTGTTCTCCTTGTACAAGGGGCCCCACGCTCAAACGCCATGATTCACACTTCCTTGTTTCGGGCGAAAAAAAAATTAGACGGATGATGGTGGTGGTGATGATGATGGCCGTAGTGATTCTAAATGTTTAAAAGGAGAGGGGTAACGGGCGAGCGGGTTAAAAGCAGGACATTTCCTTGATTGTCTGTGCGTGTGGCGTAACAGTATCCAATGAGAAGCGCCGTTTAGGGAAGATACCAGACAAGTAAGAAATGTGAATAATAATTTCAAAAACAAAATCAAAGAACCAGTCATCCAAGGTAGTTTAATTCAGGCCGAAAGGTTATTTGTTTGTCTGTTCGTTTGTTTGTTTGCTGTTGTTGTGCTCTGTCCGATCTGTTTTCGGTCTAATTCCATCATGGCGGTTTTTCTCATACAAAAAATTCGAATTCGAATTTTTCAAAAAAAATGCAATATACTGCGTCATCTAGTGTCGGAAATTTGAACTGAAAAGAATTTTCTAGACTTTCTGAATTTGAAGCGGCGGCATGAATGCTGAATGTGTGACGGTCGACCAATAGAGCGCAGGCGCATCGCCGGCTATCGAATCGCTATTGTCAGCAATATGACAGCTATACAACGTGTCCTTAACTCTGAAAAGTGGTGTTAGAGAGACTGGTTTTTATTTCTTGTCTTGTTGGTTTTAATGAAACGAGAATCCTGTTGGCAGGTATTCAATTGTGATCTGTTTTTTTTTCATTGTAACAATCGATTTTCTTGGGTAAAACACTGAGAGAATCCCATTACTCAGAAAATAATCATGAAGACATCCATTTTTAATATTGTATTTTTATTTTTGTTCGTGAATTGTTATGGTAAAGAAGATAAAGATAAACAAGATATTGGTACTGTTGTTGGAATCGATTTAGGTAAGTCTGTCCGCAAAAAAATTTTTGTCACAAAGTAACCAAATTGATTAACATGGTTAGGCACAACTTATTCATGTGTTGGTGTGTTCAAAAATGGCCGAGTGGAAATCATCCCCAATGATCAAGGAAATCGGATCACTCCTTCATATGTGGCATTTACTGCAGATGGTGAACGATTGATTGGCGATGCAGCTAAAAACCAATTGACTTCCAATCCTGAAAACACTGTGTTCGATGTTAAACGTTTGATTGGCCGAGAATGGAGCGATCCAACAGTCCAAGCGGATATCAAATTTTTCCCATTCAAAGTGATAGAAAAGAACAATAAACCTCACATCAAAGTAGACACTGCATCTGGTCCAAAAATTTTCGCTCCCGAAGAAATCAGTGCCATGGTATTGACCAAAATGAAGGAAATAGCAGAAGCTTATCTTGGCAAAAAAGTCACTCATGCCGTGGTAACAGTTCCGGCCTATTTCAATGATGCTCAACGACAGGCCACCAAAGATGCCGGAACCATTGCTGGTTTGAATGTGATGAGAATAATAAACGAGCCCACTGCCGCTGCCATTGCTTATGGTCTGGACAAGAAAGAAGGTGAAAAGAATATTCTGGTATTCGATCTTGGTGGTGGAACATTCGATGTGTCATTGCTCACCATCGACAATGGTGTTTTCGAAGTGGTTGCTACCAATGGTGATACTCACTTGGGAGGTGAAGATTTTGATCAAAGAGTGATGGAACATTTCATCAAAGTTTTCAAGAAGAAAACTGGCAAAGATATTCGAAGTGACAACAGAGCTCTGCAAAAGCTAAGACGAGAAGTTGAAAAAGCAAAACGAACCCTCAGTTCAGCTCATCAAGCTAGGATCGAAATTGAATCGTTGTTCGAAGGCGAAGATTTCAGCGAAGTATTGACCAGAGCCAAGTTTGAAGAGTTGAACATGGATTTGTTCCGATCCACCTTGAAACCAGTGCAAAAAGTATTAGAGGATGCCGATTTGCAGAAGAAAGACATTGACGAAATCGTTTTGGTTGGTGGTTCCACTCGAATTCCCAAAATCCAACAATTGGTGAAAGAATTTTTCAATGGAAAAGAACCCACCCGAGGTATCAATCCGGACGAAGCTGTTGCCTATGGTGCTGCTGTACAAGCTGGTGTTTTGTCTGGCGAAGAGAACACCGGAGAATTGGTTTTGTTGGATGTGAACCCTTTGACCATGGGTATTGAAACTGTTGGTGGTGTTATGACCAAGTTGATCCCACGAAACACTGTCATTCCTACGAAAAAGTCGCAGATTTTCAGTACCGCTTCCGATAACCAAAACACAGTCACCATCAAGGTTTACGAGGGTGAACGACCAATGACCAAGGACAATCATTTGTTGGGCAAATTCGATCTGACTGGCATTCCTCCAGCTCCTCGTGGTGTTCCTCAAATCGAAGTTACTTTCGAGATTGATGTGAACGGTATTCTGAAAGTGACCGCCGAAGATAAAGGTACTGGCAATAAAGAAAAAATCACCATCACCAACGATCACAATCGATTGACTCCGGAAGACATTGAGAGAATGATTAAGGATGCGGAAAAATTCTCGGACGAAGACAAAAAAATCAAAGAACGTGTGGAAGCCAAAAACGAGCTAGAATCCTATGCTTATTCCTTGAAAAATCAACTTGGTGACAAAGAAAAATTAGGTGGTAAATTGAGCGAAGATGACAAAACAACCGTTGAGAAGGCTATTGATGAAGCCATCAAATGGTTGGATTCCAATGCTGAAGCCGATGTGGATGAATTCAAAGCACAAAAGAAACAATTGGAGGATGTTGTACAGCCGATTATCACTAAATTGTATGCTGGTGCCGGTGGAGGTAGTGCAGGTGGTGAAGAACAAGGTGGCGATCCGTCTAAGGATGAACTTTAGATTATAGAATATAATATTATATGATGATAATAATTTCCTCCTTATTTTTTTTCCTCCCCATTGCTTGGAATGTGTACATGAAATATTTCTTACTAATAATAATTATAATTATTATTAATCATAAATAAAAATTTTCATTATTTTCGATCCAAATTTGTTTGTCTATTTGTCGGTCTGTCTGGCCATTAACCAAAAGTGCCTTCTTTCGTTCATCATTATTATTATTTTCATTGGAATCGATCGACCCGACTCGACCCTACCTGTCCAAATCGTATCGTAGTACCAGTACAAGTACAAGTTCGGATTGAATGGCCTTTGTACCCCTCTCACATTGAACATGGACAATGTGTGTGTGTGTAGTTCATTTTTCTTTTAGGAATTTTTTGTTTTTGCGCTTTGATTCGTAATTATCGTATTTTTACGTGTTTGTTTCAGTCAATGTAGCCAGTGCAGTCAGCCAGTCCAAGTGCATTGCAAATGGTTCGTGCACTATAGTGTCTAACCTGGATGATTTAGGCCGGTGGTTGCCAACCTTTCCCTATCTTGGCGTCGCACACTCTTGGAAAATGGAAATTAAGCATTTCCCGCTCGCGTCCATTAGAAAATTCAAAAATTGCTAATTTAAAAAAATGTAGCAAATTCGAAAATGTAGCGAGTTCAAAAATTGTAGCAAATTCAAAAATGTCAAGTGACTGACGCGCGCGCATTCAAACTTCACCTCTTTTTCCGGTGCTGTCCAAAAATGATGTACGCGATTCATCGATACAATCGATGACAACAATCATCATCGCTTTCATCCTATTACAACACTATAAAGAGCTGCAATTCGAATAGTTACATTAGGTGTCAAGGTTAACAATATGCACATTAAATCAAATTGTACGAGCTCGCGCGCCAGAGACAGAGAAAGGGGGCTAGGATGATTGAGAAGGCTCCGCCTCCTTCCTAGACCTTGTTCTCCTTCTTCTTCTCCTGCTTTTTGTTTCATGGTAGGCGGTTCAAATAGGCTTTAAATCTCAGGGGGATTGGTCAAGTGCGACACGGTGCAATGGTACGGTACGGTGTTCAAAACTCTTCTTCAAAACGGAAGGGTTAACCGACAAAAACCATGGCAGAGCACCACACTGGTTGGGCATCCCTGGTTTTTTGCTGGTGCACACACACACACACAAATACCACCGTAGCAGTGGTTGAAGATGGCTGGTTGGTTGGATGGATGGAGATCATGGTTTTAGCAGAATTCCATCCTAACTCGTTAATGTACCAAGACTGAAATAATGATCTTATGAGAATATGGTTACAAGGTATCCAGATAATTTTCTCTGTGTGTGTGTGTGTGTGTGTGTGTGTCGGCCTATGATCACCACATAGATACATTATGTTTTTGTTATGATTATTTGTTTGGTATCTGTTGCCTTGTTCTGTCAATAAATACACACACAATTTTTTTCTGTTCTGGCCAAGGATGCAATGTTTTAGGCTTGGAATCGATTATAACACACACACACACACACACACACAACCACCAATACACACCGGATAGTTATTCAACCAAGAGACCGAACGGCCATTGCTAGGTATGGTTGGTGGTGTTGGTGGTGGCGATGTTACCCTTGGCCAAGCACGAGATTTGAATGGGAGTGTGTGTGTGTGTGTTGCTTGTACGGATGTATGGTGGTGGTGGTGGTGGTTCAACCAAGAGGTGTGTCCTATTCGTAGATGTTTATACTTTAACCTGCAATTAGGCGAATAGAGAGACAGCGAGAGAGAGATGGTTTGGCGGATGGAGGAACCGACCGACCAACCAACAACCGATTAACCAATGGCAACCAAATAGGCCTTAATCTGGCCAGCCCATTTTTGTAACATTTGTTTATATGTTTTGGGTTGGATCTTCAATCGGGTTGCCCAAAGCACATGCACAGAGATGGATGGATGGGGATTGTGATGGAAGAAGTGATGATCATGATCATGATGCTGATGGTGGCGGTGGTGATGGTGATACCGAACCGATACCGAGACCAATATCCAAAGGGGAAAATATAGGGAAAATATCATCATTATTATTATTATTATTATATTTGATTTGATTTTTTTCGTTCGTTCGTTCGTTCGTTTCTGGCTCTGCCCGATCCGAATCAAAACAATCCGCTGCCGCTGCCGCCGCTGCCGTGTGCTGCCTGTGTTTTTCGGTTCGGTTCGGTTCGGCTGGATGGAATTATAATGAAAATATATGAAAATATATTTTCGCTACATCTTCGTTCGTTCGCTGTTGTTGGACATGCTAATTTGTTATTCATTTACCATTATGGATTTCGAAGAGCATCATCATCATCAATAATATTTCGGGATGTGAGTGTGTATGTGTGTGTGTATGTCTGATCACCACTTGTTCGCTGTTGTTGTCGCATGTACGTGTTCCTGTAAGCGTGCTTGTTTTTGGATGCTTCGGATATATGTTTATCCAAACTGACTAAATTAGGTGCAAACATCATCATCATCATCAACATCATAATCATCATCAACGAGAACCTCGACGAATGTCGACAAAATTGCAATCAAAAGAAACAACAACAAAACGGATTGGAAAAAAAATTTGTCGGTGGTGGTGGTGGTTATTTCAACATTTCTGTTGGCAGTAAATGAATCATAGAATTAGATAACAAGCATAGTTTGATTTTTGTCATCCCAAAATTGATCCAAATTCCTTTTCGAATATCGCGACAAACTTGTTGCCCCGATTCCCTCGACCAACCTGTTGCTTCCGATCCGCCTAAATTCGCTCGAAAATTTCAAACATTGATCCGGAAACTTGTTGTGTGCGTGTGTGTTTTGGAACACCATGAACGAATTAGAATCGACCAAATATACAACCATCATTGGTTCTGTTCTGAATCCTCCCGGTAATTGTTTTTTTTGTCGAAATTCTTGTTGTTTGTGTTCCGTTTTTTGTTTTCAGTCTAGCTTGCTTGCTTGCCTGCCTGCCCGACCGGTCCATCGACCTATCCGAGAATCTCTGTGTTTGGTGTTGTATCGATTTAATGAATCTGAAACATGTTTCGATCATGAACACACCAGAAAAAAAACCATCACCATCATCAACAACAATTTGATTAGTGGATCCACAATACTAAACACAATTTGGTGTTTTATACGAGAAAAAAAATAATATTCATCATCACACAAAAACAAATAACAAAAAACAATTCTCTGCCATGGTCTATTGAATTCAATGAATGAATCCAACACACACACACACACACACACACACACACCGCACATACAAAGTCGATGTTTTCAAAATTTTTTTTTGGAAACTTTTGGAAGCGTCGTCGTTGTTGTTGTTGGTGGTGGTGGTGGTGGTGGCGATGGTGCGATAACCATTCAGCATCGGCATTATCATCATCATCATTTACCGTTACCAATTATTTTATTTATTTTTTTCAACAATAAAAAAAATATTTTGAGAAAATGAAACACACACACACACACACACACCCGCACCCGCTCAATAATAATAATAATATCAACAGAAACCACTTGTTGATGATCGTCGTCGTCGTCGTCGTCGGCGGTAATCGGTGCCGGCTTGAATCGCACACACACACACGCACACACTCATTGATGTTCGATGATGTCCTCGAGATTCTGCAAACGATGAAAAACTCATGATATCTTTATTTCTTTTTTTCCCTACTTCTTTGGCAGGACAAAATTCCACCCGATCCACGGTCATCTATCAGCCGATCATCGATTCGGACACGTCCATTAATTCATTGAAACCACCGCCATTGAAATTCAACACTTCTGGACCTCCACATAAGATTCCGGATCCTCAACAACAACAACAGCAACAGCAACAGCAGCCACAACCACAGCAGCAACAACAACAACAACAACAGCAAAGTTCGTCGGACCAGCAAATTTCTGTAAAACACAATGGTGGTGGTGGTGGCGGTGGTGGTGATGATAAAACCAAACCACAATATTCATATGTGGCACTCATCACGATGGCCATCAAATCATCGCCGGAGAAACGTTTACCATTGTCGTCCATTTATGAATATATTTACAAGCATTTTCCATATTATAAAAAAGAAGATAAAGGATGGCAGAATAGTATCAGACATAATCTAAGCCTAAATGATTGTTTCATAAAGATCGCACGTGAGGTGACCAATTCCAGCGAACGGAAAGGTAACAATTGGGGATTGAATCCAATGTATGAGAACATGTTCGAGGATGGTAATTATAAACGACGTAAAAAAATCAAGAAAAATAGGTAAGAGAAATGGTATGGGGAGAGGAGAATTGATTGTAAATCGATTCGATTCATTTGGTTTCGCAGAAACGCGCCATACGATCCAAAACTCTATTCGGGTATTGGAGCCAATCCGAATTCAAATCAGATGAATCCATTCGAACGTACACGTCTGATTCCTAACAATCCGATCATTCCTCAAACCGGGCCGCATCTGGGCCATCATCTTACAACATTCCCGTTGCCTGATCGTGATCCTAATAGATATTTTGGTGGCTATGGATCTGGCTGTGGCCCGGTCAACCCAACACCAACATCCACCATGAGTGATTACAGTCCATGGACGTTGTCCAACATTCCACCATACAGGTTGGTTGATTTTTTTTTTGAAAAATTGAAATTCCAATTAATCCAATTAATTGATTTGATGATTCAAAGCTCGGCAGCTTCGTTGCCTGGTTACGCAACCACCAACAACTATAATTGTGTACCATCAACAATATCATCCATAACCACATCATCCACCCAAGCACCATCGTCGTCGTCAGCAGCAGCAGCAGCCGCCGCCGCAGCCGCTGCGGTAGCAATCAATTCGCACACCGGAAGCTTAGTATCAACTCCGTTCGAGCATAGACATAGAAATGCTGAACAATTGCTTACGGTCAATACGGCCGCCCCCAACGCCACTAATGGTGGTGGTATCATTCCACCAATATTGTTCGAAAACAATCTTCACCAACAATTACGATACAATTCTTATTGATTGATTGGTTGATTGACATTATAATGGCCCGGAAAAACAAAACATCGATGACTACTAATATCGTTTGGACAATCACACCAAATAAATAAAAGGCTCATTTTTATTTACAAAAAGATCATAAAGAAATCATTACGATAACGGAAACGGAAATCGATTATTTTTTTTTAAATTTTGTTAGGCAATACAGAACTTATTCTTCTTAATTTTATTATAATTATTTTTATGAATAGAAAAAAAATAATAAAATCATGATTCCAATATTTCCAAAAAAAAATTACATAAACTAATTTCGATAAATTATTCATCAACATCATCACTATGAACAACAACATCATCATCACCATTACTGGCAATATGTAAAGAATTTAATTGATCTTCAACCGAATCGATATTGCCATTGAATTTTTCATGCGATTTCGCCGGCTGCTGATTCGAATCAGCATTGGCAAGCATTTCTTGGATTAGATTGCGTTCTTGATTGGCCGATGATACTTGCGGATAATTTCTGGCCGGTATGAACTGTTTTCGTTGTTTAAAATATTGTTCAGCTTTTAGAGCGTTTTCAAAGTTTGGAAACAAATTTCCATATTCGATTGGATCGGCCAACGCCTGTACTGATCTATCGTTTTTAGCTTTTGGATTCTCTTTCCACAATTTCAACACACGTGATACTTGTGATGGTAGATAAGAACGAGCGAAAAATGCCGCCTCCGGCAGTCGATTGGTTTCCACCAATATTTCCAATGCTTTTTCAACATTGCCCAATATGAACGCGCATAAGAATGCAACATTGTAAATCCCATTCTCATAGGACATTTGACTGAGCTTCTCGACCATCGATGCATTACCGGATGAGGTGGCCAACAAAAGCAATGCAGAATAATCTTGTGCATTGGTAAAACACAATTGTGCTAGTTCAAATTCACATAACGTTGTTGCTAATTTGGCCAATTGTTTCCATTTGATATCACTTTGTGCCTCTTGGGCCAATTCATAGGCTGTCTTGGTGTCTTTCAATTGCAAGGCTAAATCAAAACGATGTTCAGGATCAGTGGAAACCGCCAATGCTTGAGATTTGTATCCTTGTTTTTCCAGAAAATGTGCAACACGTGTTCGTTGTTCTCGTGGAATCGAAGGAAGAATTTTATCGGCAGCTTCAAAATCATTTCTCATCACGGCAGTTTGATATTCTAACACTGACAATAACAACGAATATGATACTACATTCAATTCTTTATCGCCCAAATACAGTCGATTTTCGCGAGAAATATATCCCAGCAAATACCTTGGTCTGAAATAAGATTTTTGCAAAAATGAGATTAGTTTTTTTTTTGTTTGGTTTAGTTAAATTCAAACATGCACCAACCTGTCCATATGAGCAATGGTGACGATCTCACCGCCAACAAAATAATTAAGTCTATTAACTTGGTTGGTATAGATAAAACAATCACCGACCCAAAGACCTGTTTTGACAATATCTTGAACTTCACCTAAAACATCGAATGCATCTTCAATACCGTCCTCGGTCATTTTTTCCGGTGATTTGTTCTCTTTTGCATTGGACACATTTTCAGAATTATAATGTAAAATATAGAACGAATCCTCGGTACAAATGGCCACCAATTCACCGTTTTCCGACCAATAAACATTTTTCGGTTGAATTTCAATTCTTCTAATCAAATCCAATGTGTCCCATTCGTATAATGATAATCCGGCAGTGGATTTCAATCCAAGCATAAAACCACCAAAAATACCTTCAGCACTGTATTCAGGCTTAAATGATTGTCTTTCTTTGAAATTTTTGAATATCTTTATAGTGGAATTATTCTCTCTAACCGCATATTCTGATGAATCTTGAGCCCAGACAAATTCTTGTGCCGAACCAAAGCTTTTGTTTCGAAGTGTCAATGCTGTATAGATTATATATTCGGCATCACCACACACCACCACAAATCTTCCGTTGGAATTATGAGAAATGGTTTGCGGGTAGATTTCACAGCTTCCCATATCTTTGACAACCAGCGGCAATGTAACGCCATCTTTGATCTCTTCAGAATCACCCAATGTTCTGATATTGGCTTGTTGCAATTCAAAATGTTTGGCCCAAACAATTTTTCCCGAACTATCCATTGACATTGCGGGCTCTTCTCTGCCCAACTTGATAACCAAGCTTCCTATATCGTAACCAATGGCCACGGTGTTGGAGCCTTTCAGACAACAAATGGTCCAAGCACGTTCCAATCCATAGTTTAAAGTGTTTTCCAAACGATAAGTGTTCAGATGCCAAACACGTACGGTTCCATCTTCGGATCCGCTCATAAAAACTGGAAGTTCAGGATGAAAAGATACGGCCACAACATTTTGAATATGACCATCAAGTGTTTGCACGCAAGTTTTCGTTTGATAATCCCATATTTTGACCAAACGATCATCAGCACCAGAAATCAGGTATGGTTTGTCGCTACTATGGCAATAATCGACACAATTCACACCTTTCTCGTGGCCTTCCAACGTGAAGTTTGGTGAATTGGAGCCAAGTTGCCAAACACAAACATTACGATCCAATGAGGCACTGGCAAAAGTATTGTTATCTTTTGGATTGATTACCACTTGCATTACATAATGTGTGTGGCCCTCAAAAACTTGCGTACAAGACCAATTCTTGTCCCAATTCCATAATTTGATGAGCATATCATCACTAGATGTTATTATGTATGGTTGTGAAGGATGGACAACAATGGAACGGATGTAATCGGAATGTGCATCAAACGTGTTCACTTTTTCGAATGTGTTGTAATTGAAAATGCGAACTTGCATATCATCAGCACCGGTGACGATCCAATTTTTCGATGGAATAAACTTAGAAGCTCGTACGGGAACATCGCATACTTCAAAAGATTTCAACAATTGTTGTGTTTCATAATTCCAGATATGAACTTGGCCACTGTAGAGACCGCATAAAAGCCATGGCTCGATTGGATGTAAATCAACACATTTTACACGATCAGAATGAGCCAAAAGTTTACGTCGAACATCTAATTTGAGAGGCTAATTGTAAAAAAATAATATTGATGATTAATAAGAATGGATATTGAGCAAAAAATTACCATTGTTATTTCAAGACAAATCCTCGGATCCTGAATAGAAAATCTCAGTCGGCTTTTATTGATGACAAGTGTGACGTGACGTGTTCAAAGCAAAAACATGCACTCAGTAAAATAGGAGTTTTCCTATTTCTACACCAGATGTCGCTAAATGTATGTTTCTTTTTCGAACGAATTTTGTCACGAGCAAAAGCAATTTCGAACGAAAAGAATTTTGAGTCTTTCAATTATCCAAGTTTTATTGTTATTTTCGATTTTTGCTTTCAACTTTCCAGACCAAAACTGATCAAAATGTCCAATCCGAATAGAGACATTATTCGTATGCTAAAAAAGTTGGCCAAATACGAGAGGCAAGAATGTCTTAACGAGCATAGATATTACGCATTGAACAGGGCAGCAGATGCTGTAAGAGAATGTGAAGAAAGATTGACATCAGGAGAAGAAGCAAGGAAACTATCCGGTATTGGTCCGAAAATTGCGAAAAAGATTGATGATTTTTTGAAAAATGGAGATGATTCGCCAATGCCACCCAGTGGAACCGAAGAAAAAGCAGCTAAAGCAACAAAAACAAGCGAAAAATCGGCCAAGAAAAGGAAGCAACAAGATGAACCAGAAACCAAACCTGTTAAAAAAGTGTCGAAAAAAAGAGGCCGAAAACAATGAAAACAATGAATTCGTTCACAATTTGATTTGATAATATAATAACAATTTTATGATGTTGATTTACTGATGATGATACTAATAAAATTTTTTTGAAAAAATATGAAAAAAATCCAAACGTTTCGTGTTAATCATTGGGTTTTGCTATCATGTGCAAATAGTCAAACTAAAAAATTTCGCTAGGAGATGGCGCTCAAATAGCGTTTCCGTTTTTCTAAGAACTTCCGGAATCCTGTTCGAATCAATCTAAAATAAACAGGCCGATTTGATTTGATCAATTAATAAGAAAGAATATTGTAGAAAAAACCTTTGTTATTTCAAGATAAATCCTCGATGATTTCCAAATCGCAAAATCGGTTTTCATTCTTGTCGTGCAATCAATTAATCCTTTTAGAAGCCCGTTGCCCTAAATATGTTTCCTAGGAAATTGAAGATAAATTTTTTATTTCAAAGTTTTCAATGAGAAATCGGTAAACTCCTATTTTATTCTATATTTTGCTTTGAAAACCTTAAGTCGTGCTAAGATAACCAAAGTTTTATTGTTCTCCATTTTAGTTTAGATTTTCCAAACGAAAACTGATCAAGATGCCGGGGGGTTCGTATGAAAGTTCAAACGAGGGGGAAAAACGTCGTGATGAGCAAGAATCGAAAAAAAATAAAAGAAATGAAATATCGAAACGTGAAAGATTGACAGCCAAAGAAGAAAATAAAATAAAGAAAAAAAAAGAAAATCGGCCGAAGTCTGCCCAGTCTGCGATTAATGATATTTCGATTAATGGAACATCTGGTTCATCTGGAACAACAAGTGGTTCATCTGGAACATCAAGGAAAAATTCGAAAAGGAAGCAACCAGGTGAACCAGAAACCGAACCTGATAAAAAAAGTTCCGAAAATAAGAGATCGAAAACCAGGAAAGAAAATTGATTCACAATTTGATTTGATAATATAATAACAATTTGATGATGTACATCAACATCAACATGTTGATTTACTGATGAGATTAATAAAAGTTTCAAAAAAAAATAATGAAAAAAATCCAACCATTTTTTGTTAATGATTAGGTTTTGCTACCATGTGCAAATAGTCAAACTAAATTTCGCCAAGAGATGGCGCTCAAATAACGTTTCCGTTTTTCCAAGAGTTTCCGGAATTCTATTCGAATCAATCTAATAAACAGACCGATTCGATATTGAAACACGAAGATCATCTATGGTCGGATTTTTTTTTAATAAAACAATCAATAGCTAAAACAATCAACATTTTTTAAAAAAAAATGATATTTGTTTCAAAATCAAAATGGAAAATTCAAATATTTATGATCATTCATAAATACTAAATGAAGAAATAAATAATCAAATAAATGGCCAAGACTTTTGCGGTTCTATCTCATGTTGTTGGATAGAAAAAAAAATACTTTCACGTATGTTGAGAATTTTGTCCCTTTCCCCCATCATCTCAAAAACAGGATATAGGATTAAAATAGCATTGTTGATATCTAATCTGTCGTTTATGTTGGCCAGACATTAAAGCTTGATGTATGAGCCAATTTGGTGGTAGCTTTTTCTTCTCCAACATGTTGAACAATTTGCTGAAAAATGCTCTATTCTCCACACTATCCAGATCATTGTTGGTGGCCTGAAAAAAAATCAAGGTGATCATTTTAATTGAAAAAATTTGCTTGTTTAGCATCTACTAAACATGATGATGTTGGTGATGGTGGTACTCACCGAATTGAATCGAGAATAAGATGATGATAATTTATCCATATTATCAATGATATCGTTGTCCATTGGAAATGTTTTCTCATTTACCGTAGCTCCAAGAACATTTACAAGGCAAACAGCCATGATTAAAGCAAATATCATCAGCATCATGTTGAACAGTGGTGATTTGTAAGAAGCCATCTAATTTTCAAAAAGAATCACCATCATTAAATCGATGTGTTACAATGTTATTGGATTCAAATCATTCAATTTTCAAAATCTACACATCGCCTTCAAGGAGAACACACTTTCTATCCAGAATCCTTGAATGATATTTGCGATTAGATTCAATTTCAATAATTTTTTGCTTAATTCATACAATCATGGTGATCAAGAATTGATCGAGAAACCAAGTCGATTGTTTGTCGAGCTAAGGTAATCCCGCTTCCGGTGCACGAACCAAACTGTAACACGTTGCCGGCGATAACTCTGGCGACAAAGTTGGCTTACCTTGTTTTCAATCGATCAATTGATTCGAGCACAATCAAGTTGCACCAAATTTCAGGATTTTGGGCAGATTCCGAAGAAGTTGGAAAATGAATTCGATATCGAAGGATGTTTCGCATTCTTATACCATCGCGTTCAGTTTCTTTCTCTCTTCTTTTTTTTGCGTTAAAGTTAATCTAGTTTTACTCCCTCGCATTCAGACCAGAACAAGTCGCCCAAACATATTGGAATCGCGACATTTGGAAACAAAACTAATCTTCTAATACAATGGGAACACACGGAAAAAGGCGGAGAGGAAACATGGCGGAGAAAACAAGAGAGAGAGATAGAGAGAGAGCCAACAACGTTGAAATAGAGAGCGAGCGAGCGAGAGATAAAGAACATTGCAAGACATCTACTTCCTTCTCAATGCCAGAATTAATCCACCACCACCACCACCAACAACAACAACGAAAAAAAAATGGCTAACACAATGCGGATGTATGCCGTGTAAGCTTTGTTTTATTGAATTATATACAACCAAAAAATAAAAACTAGGACCAATGTGAAGCAATGTGATTTTAAGGTTTTTATTGAATTTCAATCAGTAGTATTCCGGAACCAAGAATTAGATCCGCAGACTTGATTTTGGAACAAACCAATCAAAATGGACATATGAACAATGTGAAGTAGTGCACTGCTCCATATGGTGCTTGGATAAATGTTCCAAACCAATTCGATCAGGCCCAATATGCAAATTCTATTATTATTGACAAACAAACAAATAGACAAACGAAAAAAAATAATTGGCGATTGTTTTTGGTTAATTAATTTACGTCAAACCGTCAGTTTGGTATTATTGGGGTATTAATTACTTGGTTGTAGGCTTGTACTTGGTTGCGTTCCATAAAATGAATGCCAATGAATGATAATACCAAATGTAGAATTGATAATGTAATGAGCGAGCGAATACGATTCCGATGAAATTAGCGGTGAACATCGTCATCAAAATTTCTGGTGTAAGGAATTGGGACAAATTGAACAAATGAAATTAGTAGCTGACGGGGGCCCCCCCGTTGCGAATTGCACTAGACTAGTCTACTTACTACGACCATCTTCTTTTATCTTCTGACTAGATTTTACTACCGGTTTGGTGGTTGGTTTTGCGACAAACAAATTTTTCAATAAGTTAATCCACCTGCAGCAGACAAAGACAAAAAGAACAAGGTTGATTTTTTTTCTGTTTGAAAACAAAAAACTTTATCGTCACCTTTGTTTGAAGATTAACCATAATATGGTCAAATGTAAAAACAACAGGATTAAATGAAATCCAGAATTAATGAATATTTGTTCGGGCAAAAACCGATAATTTACTGTCCATTGGTGCATGAATACTCGGCCCAAATTGAACGATCGTTTGACGTAGGAAATGGGATACGAAGATAAGAATGGTGAAGCCAACGTCAGCTGGTTTGGATTGAAAATTAAAATTTTATTTATCAAACAATGTTTATGGTTTGTTTGTTTATTCGATCAACAACAACAACAACAACAACAACAAAAATCCGGTGCGCTTGGTAAACCCACGTACTTGAACTAGAGCACATGATGCCAAATTCTTTAGCACATCAATTTTGCCAAGATATTCATTGTAAACTAGAAACAATCCTGGAGCAAAGAGAAGAATGTTCATTTTGACGGATACGGCCAACCTTGAAAATTTTTTTTTACAGAATTATAAATTATAAAACTGGTGGAGAATCTTTTTTTGTTTGGTTTTACTTACGAAAAGAATATCGATCCAAGGGTCCATTTTTGTTGCGCCAAAAACGTCAAACATGAATAAAGTAAAAACATGGCGATTGTATCGTTGAATAAACGCAAAACATATATTGAATGAACTCGATACGATGTGCAACACATGAATATCAATACATATGGTGGAACATTTGAATAATTTTGGTATAGTTTGAAAGCCAAAAAAAGTGTCGCCAAATAGATCAAGGCGAAAATATATTGAGCCAAATAAACATTGTGACCACGATTGGTTAAAAAATACAAAATCGTATAGATGTAAAGATGACCGGCCGGATAAACGATCGGACCAGTGTCGCCGGTGATTGAATCATAATCAAGCGTTCCGTTGAGAAAACATTCAACTTGTTGCATATAAGTGGACCAATCAATTTCCGTATCTTGGAAAAACAAATCAATCAATTAATCAATCAACATCGAACCAAGAAAAGATATTTTACTCACATGATACCCGGTTGATGATCAATACATTCAAGATGATCTCAAACACCAACAAACAATATGAAACAATTGAAAAACATTCTGGATCATAGAAAATTTTAAATGTTAACACTTTTTTTCGGAAAAAATCCACCACTTTTGATGTGGTGAATTTGATTTGAAACGTTGCCGATTCATTTCTGGGATTCTTGTACTTCATTCTCAACAACAACAAAAAATGAATAAATAAATAAATTCCAAAATATTTATTTCGGGAATAATAACCGGTTTCCCGAGTGAAAGTTTTCAGCCGAAAGCAAACAACGGTGAAAAAAATGTAAACATAAAACAAAACAAAAAACAAACGGTTGTTGCGCACGACTGTTCACATCAGCTGATCGCCTGAAGCTCCACGTTGAACAAATTGATTGTGTAATGCTTACATCGATTCATCGTTCAACACATTTTTGTTTTCGTTTGACAATTGTGAACTTTATTTTTGTAATTCATTTTCGGTTGATCATAGGCGAAACATTATCCAAGATAATTTATGGAAACAATTCTGATTTTGCTTGAAAATCATTGAAAAATGAAAAATCAGATGTTTTCCAAAAGAATTTTGCTTCAATATCTTACATTGTGGTTTTTGTTCAGTGCATCGACACTTTTTTTGAATAAATATATCATTTCATATCAAAATGGCGACGCAATGCTTTTGGGTATGTTTGGATTCTTGAAAATACGTCGCCGAACATACGTAATATGATATCATCGATGATGTTTTCCCTGCAGGCATTGTGCAAATGTTATGCTGTTCATCGGCCAGCTATATTTATTTGCAGATTTCACAAAGATTTATTCATCAAAAACATGAGAAAAAATCAAAATTTGCATTCCAACTTCATCATTTGATAGTTCATCCATTTAAATTTGCTTTGATCGGATTTTTTCGGCAAGAATAATTCACAGAATCCATAATCCGATAAATGATTTTATTATTGTTGTTTTGTTTAACACCCAAACACAGATTCTCAACAGTTGCCTTAGGTCTGGTGGCTCTTTGGTATATACCGGTTTCGTTCGCCGAAATGATAAAAAGTTGTGCACCAATATTCACAGTTATTATTTCATTGTTGATCCTCAAGGAGAAAAGTTCTTGGATGAACATTTTTTCATTGGTACCAATCATGATTGGATTGTCATTGTGTTCAGCATACGAAATACATTTCAATCTGGTCGGATTTTTGCTAGCTATTTTGGGAAATTTATCCGAATGTATGCAAAATGTTTTAACGAAAAAAGTGCTGATTTTCGAACGATATGAACCGAATCAAATACAATTGTTCACCAGTGTTTATTCGATTCTATTCCAAATTCCGTATATTTATCATTTGATAAGTGATGAAAAATTCACCTTCACCATTCTTTTGGATCACAGTGATTTGTTGATCAACTATTTGCTTTGTGGTATTTCATTCCATTTGCAAAGCCTTACTGAATATGCTCTTCTCAATATTATCAGTCCAGTATCGCACAGGTATGTTTATCATTGAATATTTTCAAAAACAATCTTTCGCTAACTTCATTTAATTTTCAATCACATTCCTAAATGCATGCATACAAAGTGTTGCCAACACAGTCAAACGAGCTTTATTGATATGGCTATCGGTGTTGATATTCGGTAATCCGGTCACCATAATGTCTTGGTTCGGCACCTTTCTGGTCATCGTTGGGGTGTTTTTCTACAACCAGACCAAAGCACATTCTAGTCTTATCACCAAAGACCATCAATCGGATCCGTTGATCGAAAAACAACAATCAGTGGATTCAGTATGACACACGAACATGTGTGCTTATTCTTTTTTGTTGTTGTTTTGATTTGATTTGGTTTCATTCAGAAAAAAATATTATTTTATTTTTTTGATTTTTATATAAAAAGAAAAGTTGTAACGATAATTTTTTTTCTTCTTTTTCTTCAAAAAGAAAAATTATTATATAATAAACACAATCGCGGTCGCGGTTGATCGCGCCACAATTCCAAAATATTATTTCGGGTAAAAATCTGCAAAAGAATAAATATAATAGACAATGTTTGCTGTTTTATAAAAATGTGACAATCGTAAATGACGTTTTCAAAAAAATAATGATAATGATAATGAGACAAAGTGGAAACAGCGGGGGACAGAAAGTTTCATGACTAAAATGGAAAAATATGCAATGTTGTTTGCGCATGATGACAATTTCGACAGTCGGGGCAAAGAGCACACAGGTCGTGGAAAAATATAAATTTTATTACAAAAAAAGAAGAAGTAAATTACATAACAATTTTTGATTTTGGTTTTCACATGTCCGAAATTCGAAATATTTTGGTTCGATTCTGTTCGGTTGTTTTTGTACTAGAAGAATTAGGAAAGAGAAAATATATATTGATTGCAATCAAGTAGCCTGTTCAAAATTATCTGGGTGTGTGGACGGAGTTTCATCTGAGTGTGTTCATCTTGCACAATCATATCATGTGGAACATTTAAATTTGAAAATTTGAAAAATAAAAAATTTCGAAAAATTTTTTCAAAAAAAAAAATCTGCAGAACAAAAACAATCATCGTCGTCGTTTTTTAAATCGGCTGGTGTAGGCGTTTGGGTGTGTAAGTGTGTATGTAAAAGTTAATAATGAAATTAGAAATTGAAGGCCAATCATATGATCATGATAATAATTATTAGCAAAAAAAAAACATTGGTAGACACCGGAAATTAGAAAAAAAATATTTTTTGATTTAATTAACATAATGATGAAATCAATAGAAAAAGTCTGTATAAATGTGGGCGTAGGTGTGTCGGGTAATAAGATGATATGAACATGAAGATGAATCAGATGATGATACGGCGCGCGCGGTGTGTGTCGGAACGGAAGTTTTATTTTTAAGTTTGATTTTTCCGGAAACCGAAAAAAAAATTCCAGAAAAATTAGAAATTAAATTACAAAAAAAAAAAGAAAAATTACAAATATTTTTTGTTTATATTAAAATTAAAAGAATATCCATTATCACCAATTGAAATGTAGAAAATAGGGGTGTGTGTGTGTATGTGGGTGTGTCGGTATATAAATGATAAAATTTAGAAAACTAACCAACCAAAAATAGACATGTGAAATATTTGGAAAAATAATAAAAATAAAATAAAGTATAACAAAAGTTCTGGCCGCAACCAACCAACCAATCAATATTAACACCAAACACCTGTTTGCACTCACACACCCACATAAACATACACACACACGGGGAACACGCGCTTTTTTTCAAAAAAATAAAAATAAAAATAAAAATATGATAATAATTATATGATGTATCAAAGCATGAAAGTAGTTTTCTTCGTCGTCGTTATGTTTTCATTTGTTGTTTGTCGTCCAATCAAAAGGCATCAACATCTTCATTCATCTTCTTCATCATCAACATTCATTCATTATTATTACTATTATTATTATCACCATCAATTAAGTATTGATTTGATAATGATGATGATGTTGATGATGATGATGTTTTGGTATTATAATAATAATAATAATAAATAAATAATTGATATGATGATATGATGTAGCCTTTCAGAACACGGATTAGTCGTTAGTCGTTGTTTAGTTGTTAGTCGCTAGTCGTCGTTCTAATATGGAGACATTTGTTGATAATGTTTTAGTTGACAATTTAATGCATGTCGTTTACACCAATCTTGTGTGGTGAATAATTTACCACAAAACACGCAAGAAAATTTCGGCCTAAAATCACTGAAATGTGTATGATAATGACGTATTAATTTTGATTTCTTTATAAACTCTTTGGAACAAATCGGACACGTGGTTAGATTTTTTTGCTGAATCTCCGATAATAATGTTTCATATTCTGCAAAAGAAACTTAACCATAAATAATAATGGTCAAAAAATTTTGGGTAAGTTATTTTTGTTTGTTTGTTCAATGTGAACCACCACTAACCTTCAATACTTCTGGAATTGGCATTGCCATTGACATTGTTGTTATTATTGTTGTTGTTGTTGTTATTGTTAAGGCCATTGTCATTGGTTTGTGTGGTGATGAAACGAGGGGTAAAGTTGATGCCAACAGGTAGAACCAAATTATCAGTATTGGAATTGTTGGAGGAATAATCATCTTCTCTAATGAAATCTTTGTTATCTAAACGGGTTTTGCAAACATACAATTATTATTATTCCACCTATTCAGAATCCCGGAATCGGAAACAGGGATCGTGAAATACCTTCATTATCATCTTCATCACCGCTTGGCTCATCGCCGGCATTATTTTCCGGTGAATAATCAACACCGGTATTCTGTGTGTGTGTATGTTGAATCAAATGAAAATGAAAATTTTAGTTAGGAAAAGAACAATTTCATAAAAAAACCAAAAAAAAAACAACTTGCTTCAGGAGTGGACATGGATTGTTCTAATAGTTTGGTTGGCTCAAACTCTTCAGAATCTTCTCTTTCGTTATCATTCTCGAACAGATTATTTTGAGTGGTTGAATTATTATTTGAATTCTTATTGTTGTTGTTGTTGTTGTTGTTGCCGCTGCTACTAAAATTAGGCGATGGTACATTGCTTGAATAATAGCTTTTGTCAATTGAGGCTGACTTGGACGAATTGTTGCATTCATCATCACTAGAATCACCATTGTCACCATTGGTGGTGGTGGTCGTGGTGTTGGTTGTTGTTGTTGTTAGCACTTCTTTATTATTATTATTATTGATAATGTTTGGTTGCACATTGTTGGAATTAATCTTATTGTTGAATGTTGTCGTCTTATGTGGACTATTGTTAATTGCACTTGGATTGTTGTTATTATTGTTGTTGTTGTTGACATGTGACGTATACGGGCTAGGTCTGGGCCTTTTTCTTTTCTTTCCTAAATTAAAGCTTGGATAGTTGAGTGGCATGGAATTTTTTCCTAAATGATTTGGTAATTGTCGTTCACCAAAATTATCCAATCCCTTTATTTTGAGTGTTTCGGCCGTTTTCAACAATGATGTCAATTGATCTTGAGGTATATTCACTTCACCACTATATATAAAATCAATAATCGATTTAAGATCATTGAATTTAACATCTTTCAATATGACAATCGGATGTTTACAAGGATTGGTCATGAATAGATTCTGAAAATACGGGCTACACGCCGCTAATATCATTTTATGTGCTTTAATTGATGCACCTTCGCATGCCAACGTAACATCCACTAGATTTTCGTGTACCAACATATTTTGAAACACATCACTCATGTTCGTATGGAAGCTTTTCCATTGAAGACAATATTGCTGTTGTTGACTTGGATGATTTATTGCAGCCATGTTTTCTAAATGGTGGTGGTTGTTGTTTGTTTGTTTGCTGAATCAATTTTGTTTCAATTTAATCATTTCTGTGCGGATCGAAGAAAGAAAACATATCAATTAATTTTATTAATTCACCAATTAATTAATCACATTTTTAAAAAAAAGATTGTTGATTGTTGTTGGTGGTGGGACCGAACGAACAACAACAACAACAAAAAGAAAAATAGAAGAATTTTGCATGCATTCATTCATTCATTTTTCGTCTCGGGTACCAGCCAGCCAACCAATCATCTTAACCACGCGATATTTGAAATGCGCAATCGTATGAATTTTCCCAATACACACACACACTAATAATAGTGAAACGCGGATTTACTTTTTTTCTATTGTGCGTGGTTTGTTAGGCGCCTGCTCCAAGAACAAAACAACAACAACAGAAAATAATAATAATGAAGAATCCGTAAACATCACTTGGCGCAAATGGTTGGAAAAAACAACAGCATCCAACCATCCCATACACAAACCACACGAAATGATCAATGCTTGAACATAATCAAGTTTGGATGCAAAAAAAAAGCAAAAGTTTGGCTGATGGGGACAAATGACATTGAAATTTCCACAAACACCACACCACACTAAACCACACCACCACACCACACATTCGCATCACTCAACTTGCACACAGCGTGCGTACAAGCTAGTCGTCGTTGTTGTGTTTCTAGTCGTTGCAACAATCTGAGTTTTTTTGTGGATGGATGGATGGATGGAAGGAAAGAGCAAGAGCAAGAGCGAGAGAGAGACTCGCATTTCCCCTGTGGTGTTTGTGTGTGTGTGCTTAGAGCTCAGAGCTTAGAGCTGAGAGCTGAGACTACACCTGTTATACACACGCGGGAGTTACAAGTAAAATATGTAGGTCTGGATGAGAAGGCTCCCAATGTATTACCTTTTTTTTTGCACTTCTCATATTATTATTAGTGGTGGATTGTTGCAAGAAACAGAAACAGAAACGCATACACGCCACACTCACAAATTGGAAAATAACTTTGAAAAATCGGACTTGTGGAACTTTTCATTAACAACAACAACAACGACAACAATGATAATGATAATTGGTTCTCGAACAACAACGAAAACGAAAACGAAAAGAAAACGCCAAACACCATTGGCGCTAGGCTATTTCCATTTTCCACATGATCCAAGTGCGGTGTGGTGTGTAGTGTAGTGTGCAGTGTGATTTTTGTATTTAGTCGTTCGGGGGCGTCATAGGGCGCCAAGGTAAACACACACACACAGAGAGAGAGAGACACACATGCACATGCACACACACACACATGTGGGGATGTAGCGCTAATGGGCCAAAATCCAGAAATTAGAAAATCATCATCAACATGATAATATCACATGATTAGATGATGATGATGATGATGATGATACTTACATACTGCTTGCCCCTGGGAGCCAGAGGTGGAGTGTATCGCATTAGGCGCAGGATGTGAGGATTCGTCAATTCGAATTCGAATTCGAATTAGTAGTAGATATAAATATATCCCTAAGGAAACTTCGAAAAAAAGAAGGAGTCTTTGGGCACCACCACCAACAACATGAGACATGAGGCGACAAATATGAACAAATGAACGAACGAATATGAATACGAACGAAGACGAAGACTAAGTTGAAGACAACGAGGACGACGACGATGGCGATGGCGACGGACGTCTTGATCGTTAGCTCTTGTTTCTTGGTGGTGTGGTGTGGTGTGTGGTGTGTCGTTTTCCTCGGAAAGAAGCAAAACAACAACAACGACTGAAAAAAGACTAAGGCAATCGGGCGGTGCGCGAGCGTGTGTGTGTTGATGTCGCCAAATTTTTGTATGGGAAGATGATGATGATGATGATGAGTCCTAGAGACTAAGGGCGTTGGTCACACACAGCGCGGAGCAAGAGAGGAACACACTAGTCGTCGTGGCAGAAAAATACAACAACAACAACAACAAAAAAGTGCTTTGGTGCGTGTGTGTGTGTGTGTGTGGCTGGTGATGGTGTGTGTGTGCTGAGGCACAAAAAGCAAGCTAAACATAGGAAAAACAATAATAAAAACATAGGCAAACGACAACGACAATACACACACTTACACACACACACACACAAGATACACAAGATACACTTCAATGTATTATTATTATTATTACTGGTGAATGGAGAATGTGTGTACACTGTTTGATGGTTGGTGTGTGTATGTGCCAGCGCTAGCCAGCCATCCAGCCAGCCCTGCGTTCTTTTTCGAACGATGTGGCTCCCTTCGATTTTTTTTTGCCTCGGCTTGCTAGGAGCGCAAGGCGGAGCCTTTGGTTGCTCCTGTGGTATGGTGTGTGTGCGGTGCGGTGTGTGGTGTGGTGTGGTGTGTGCGGGGATAATGCCAATGGTGGTGGATGGTGTCTCTTGTTGATGGTGGTGGCATCAAGCTCTTGCTACTCCCTTAATTTCCTTAGCTTCCAGTTCTATGTGTGCATGTGTGTGTGTGGCCCCTCCACCGCAAAAAAAATAATCTGGCCTCGAATGCTCCCCCGCTGCAAATGCAAGCACCACACCACACCACACGCGCTTCGCCATCGCGCGAATACGCAAGAATTGAGGTAGAGCGAGAGCGAGCAAGCAAGCAAGCGAGAGCCAGTGCAGAGAGGGAAACCAAGTTGGATGCGAGGGATGCAAGGGAGAAAGGGAAGGGACAGAGACAGGGACAGAGAACGCACGCACGCACGCACCACCGCCACTCCTTGGGGATGGCGTGAATGTTTGGCAAACGCGCGCACACACACACGGACAAGCATTCTCTAAGGGCCGGATATGCCTTGGTGTGTGCATGCATGTTGGGGAATGAACGAAACGAAGAAGATGCGGCAGCCAGCCAATAAGCGAGCGAAAGCAAAGAACCAAGCGCAAGCCTGTGGCCAGCCCAACAAGCTAGAGCGAGCTAGCGAATGAACGAACGACACACAGAGTAAAACTTGTCCACACCCCACCCAACCAGACCAGACCTCACCAGAACATAGGCATTTACAGCGAGCAAGCGAGAGAGCAGGCTATTTTTCATTTCTCCTACACACACACACACACACACTGCTGCCGCCATCACATTCTGGCAACGTGTCCCTGGCGTGTTTGACCTCGCTTGAACTTTCCCCTCGAACCATCATAATATCATACCATACCATACCATACCGACCATCATCATACAAACCACACCATATTGCTGAGCATCATCATCGCATCTCGGCATCTCTTGATCGGGGTTGGTCGCAAGCATAGATAGAGGGGGATGAGGGGATCAAGTCCCTTCGCTTGTCCGGCATCGTCAGGCATTCTTCCGTGACCCAAGCAAGGTCTCGGTGGTTGCTGGCTGCCGCCGACAGACTCGGCTTGTCCTTGCACGGGCCGGGGGACGCTTTGTCTAGCTAAGCTTATTCAAGCCAACCAACCAATTGTATGATACACCTGTCGAAGAGAGCGATATGCATATTTGACTATTAGGATGGACGAATACACACGCGCACACACCTGTCACACACAATGGCCAGCCAGAAAAATTCGAATTCGAATTCAAACTCAAAATTCGAATTTTAGTCGTCCCTTACTCTTTTCTTTCTCTCTCGGGGCAAACATATGGCGGCGCCATTTCGCCCGACATTCTCCACTAATAATAATCTTGTCTTCTTGGCCAACCATGAACCAGAATTTCCTTCAAGCAATACCATACCATTTGATGGTGATGCTCTTGTTGATCGTAGGAAACTTGGCGACGAAACACACACATATTCGGGCTAGGCGTATGCTTGGGGTTAAACTCGCATAACGCAACCAGCCAACCAACCAGCCAGCAAGCCAACCATCATCATCATCGTTTGTCGACGACGACGACGACGAGAGCCAGCGTGAGGTTTTTTTGTTGCCTTTCCTTTCCTTCCCTTCTTTGTTTCTTTCCCTCGGAGATACTTGAATGATCCCGACCGTGCGGTGGTGGTGGTGGTGAATGACCTAGGAGACTTCAGGAGACGGACGAGCCAAGCCGAGCAAATATACCCGCGCTCGTACAACCAAAGAATACTACCAATCATCTCTTGTATCCAGAGCGAGAGCACACACACACGCACGCAGTGGGGATACTCTGAAAGCTCTTTTCGCTTCTTCTTGGAGACTACAGGTCCTCTTTTGCGTATTTTTTTTCGTTTTTCTGGCTTGCTTGCTTGTTAATGTTTGTCTATTTGTCTGTTTGTTTGTCTCAGGTCGACCACGTCGTATTCGGGTTTCGCTAAAATACGCTCGCATCGCATACGGCAGCGGCGGCGGATGGCCTGGCGTTTTCGGCGCAGATAGATAGAACCTGTTCTCCATGTCCATGTCCGTGTGTCTCCCGTGTGTGTGTATCGTCGTTTGTCCACCGCGTGAATGTGTCCCCCGCACACTCACACGTAACTTTTTGTGCCTGGTTTGATCGGTTCGGTCGGTCGGTCGCTTGGTTGGCTGGTTGTTGGTGGTGGTGGTGGTGTAATCATTTCCCCCGCCAACACCAAATTTGCGAAACACAACAAAAAACAGACTCGCCCGTTTCGCCATTCGGCCACACTCACGCCAGAATTCTCTGGTTGCCAAAGCCCAAAACCCGCACCACCATCAACATCAACATGTTCGACGCATGTCCGGGCCGCCCAAGCGATCCTCTGTCTCTCTCTCTGGGTCCCGCGGACACATGCACTTATTTGGGCACGTACGCACACACACACCGACACCGACACACACACACACGCACCAAGCCCAGAATTTTCCCAGATGGGCAATGCCCAATGTGCTTGCGTGCATGCATGCATGCATGAATTCTGCAAGGACCTTGACAGGATCCGATCAGATCCGGGCGGGATCCAGAATCCTCGGGTTTCTGCGCTTCTCACTGTGACGTTCGTCTGGGTGCGGGGGATCTCCCCGGGATTCCTTCCGTTGGATCACAATGATCCAATGTGTTGGATCCAGTGTGTGTGTGTGTGGGTTCCATTGAATCCCACACTTCCTACATTCTGTTCGGTTCTTATTTGGTCCTAAGGGAGAGTGTCAGGTCTTGGAACAACAACATTGGAACGTTGGATCATTGTTGCACGCATTTGGATTATTTCCAAACACAAAAACATGGACACACATGGTCATGTGGGTCCCCTCGTCGTCCTCGTTTGAATCCCACGCGCACCAGTACGAGCTGGCACCACATACACACACATCGACTAAATAGAGATCGCTTATTCGCAATTGGCAAGCGGTGGTGGTGGTGGTTCACATTGCACAACACCAACAACAATGGGAACTGGAAAACGACAAACTACAAACTAATTCCATTACACCACCATTTCTGGCTCTTGTTTCGTTTCGTTTCGTTTGGTTTTTTGGAAAATATTTTTTTTTTATTTATTTCAGGAAATTTGCGCTCGTTAGAGCGCGAAATGATTTTTATTTAGATCAAGACTGGTTTGTGGTGACCAAAGTGAACAACAACAACAACAACAGGCTTCCATGATGGTTGTCCTCGACTTTGTCGTTGTTCACTCGTTCGTCGCTAGTCCATTTACTTTGGTTGTGTGTGACAAAAAGCGATGAACCAATGCAAGGGAGAGGGGGCGAGAGAGACCAAGAGCTGGCCTTTGGATGGTTGGTTGTTGTTGCATAATCTCCTCACCACCTTGGTTGGCCAAAGACAATCTCACCACTTTCGTCGTTTCGTATTCGCATTTGCCAAACAGCTTAGCTTTATTAGCTTTATTAGCTTATTATTGGATTGGCGGCCACCTCTTGCTAATTCCTACCGATTATTATTATTGGTTTTGGTTTTGTACCGATCAACAACATCAACAACACAACAAGTGTCTTGCAATGATATATGATTCTGTTAAGAATGGTAAAACAATTGTCCAGAAGAATAGCCACCAGAACAGATTACATTCCCAGCCATCCAACATCATGCTTAACATTGATAATGATCCAATGGTGTGCATCGTTAATGCTAACCACCATCAAACAACAGCAGTAACCAACCATGCAAACGAACAACAGTACAAACACACACACAGTGAGGATTGTCGATGGTGTGTGTGTGAATGAAGACGACCAAACAACATGTTGAGAAGAACAACAAGAAGAATGGAGGAGAAGAAAGGAGGAGGAGGAGGAGAAGGAAAAGCAAGTTGATTAGGTTCCATTTCGAACGAACGAACGAACAACAGGTTAACTCCCACCAAACACACACTTACAAAAAATACATTGCTTATAATGCAACATCGAGATGCCAGTGAGGTAGAATCCAAATTCTAGCAACAAGATTGTGATGGACAACGAAAGTCCCACCAATAATCTATTCCGATGATAATACAAGTGGACAGGGAGGAGGAGGAGGAGGAGGGGGAGGGGAAAAGAGAAAGAGAGAGAAAGTGAGTTAAATGGAATTCTAATCACATTGGTGGTCATCTAGCTTGCTTGCTTGCTCGCTTGCTGGACCAACCAACGTTTTCTCGGTGGAAAACCAAACCACCACCGAACAGAAAGCAACGAATAAAACAAGCACGTTAATTAATATTAATCAACAAATTGTAATTACTCTTTATCTTTCGACCAGTATTGGTCCTCGGTCGGATTCCAAGGTAAACATAGACGAACATTAAAATCCTGTTGTGGTGGACGGACACGGGGAGCATAGGCGAGAGAGAAACACACATACACAACGGCATTAATATTAATACGATTAACATTGAAAATATTAATAAAACAACAACAAAAATAAATAAGAAGACGAAGTGAAAACTTCTAGGAAGGAAAAGAGAGAGATATACTAAGAGCTCGGCATCAAGAGAAGAACTGGAAATAGGAAAAACGAGAAAAAATATGAACAAGTGTGAGAGAGAGAAAGTAAGAGAAAGTGTTGTGTTCAATGTTATCCAAAAAAAAAACGAACGAACGAACGAACGCGATTTGAAACAAACGATATTCCAAGGACTAAATGCACCACTATTGATATAAAACGAAAAGGTAGTATCCATTTCATGGTGTGGCCAGCCGAACAGCACCGAACAACACAAACAGCAACATGGAAACAACTTAAAATAACATCCAACAACGACGACGACGACAGGCAAGACAAAGTTGATGAATCAAGAGAAAATCATCATCATCTTCAACAACATCGAAAAAAAGATCTCTTTGTGATGGCCACCGAAGCTGGAACACACCACCGAGTGAGGACACACCACACCACACCAAACACATATACACACATTTTTTGGATTCAACAAAACGAGCATGTTGCCAGGGATACCACCACCGTTGTAGCCGTTACCGTTGCTTGGCTTTGCCATTCCAGAGAATCCAAAAAGCTTCTGGAAAAAATGTGCGAAACAGCGAAACAAAATGCCGATTTCTGTTTCGTTGTTCATCGTCGAAATCAAATCTTACAAATCTTAGAGGGATTATTAATTTCATCGTCGTTCCACAACTCTCTCCGGGCTTTTAATAATTATTATCAAAAAATAATAATAATAATAATAATTGTAATAATGATAATTAATGTATTCACAGGAGAAAAAAAAATTGAAAATTGAACAAGGTACCCAGGTAAGAAAGCTGAAGAAGAAGCTGAAGAAAGCGAGAAAAGGTACTTGAGAAAAAAAATTCAATTCAAATTGAAATCAAATCAAATCAAAGCTTTTTCTTCTTCTCAATCAAACTGGATAGCAATGAATGACCGGAAAGATAGGCAACGATGCTTAAACCGGCCAAATATTTGATGGTCTGGAACATGTTCAATTCGATGAAGAAACATGTGTATAGTAGAAATATTGATGCCAAACTACCATGGAATAGGATGGCGGATAATGAGCATGGACAATTGGATAAGTTGACTCCAATCTTGATCCACTGTATAAAAATTATTTGGATTAGATTGGATTAGAAATAATTTGATGGAAATTTCAATTGAAAAATACTAACCGCAAAAATCAATCCAATCAATGGTACAAGTACCAGGAATGTGAAAAAATTCGAAACAATCGCCGGTGGACGTTTATCTTGTTCACGGAATACATGCTTAATTTCCGGTTTAGGTTCATATTCCGACAGAGCAGATTCCAAAACTGTTGTTTGTTGACCAGTTGTTGAAGCGAATTGTATTTGAATGGTTCCGATGGTCCAATCGATAGCTTTCTCGATCAATGGATCACCAATGATCAGATCGATCTGATAGGAACCGGACAAATCATTGAAATCCTTCGATCTTGCTTGAAGGTTTAGATCAACTTTGTAAAAATCATTGGAATCCAATTCAGAAATGAAGATGATCTCCTGTTTTGTGGCCAAATGATAGAACCGTACGAATGCTTGATGTACATTGACCAGATTTTCATTATTCAAATCTTTGATCTGAAACTTTAGCTGTATTCGCTGTAAATAGTCCAATTCGGCCAGTTGTTCGATCGAAGATGGATAAATAAGTCTAATGAAATGGGTGAATCAAAATCAATAATTCAGATATTCTAGGCAGGAATTTTAACAAAATAAGATTACTTGAAATTTTTGGTTCCAACCTCCACATCGGTTATGGACAATTCGGCATTGTCAATTTTGATTTGAGTCAAAATACTCAAACGGATTTTCACACCGGTATTGCCAAGAATTCGTGGATCAGGTTTCTGGGGAACAGCATCAACGCTTAAATCATAAAAACCGGAAGGTAATGATTTTTCGAAAAAATCATAAGCAAACAGAGTGCTATCACCGGTGACCGGTTTGAAAACGATATTCTTCAACACTGGAGTTTTCTGTCCATCAACAGGTTCCAAAGAGGTGCCGGTCACCGAAACTGGTCCCACCGGATCACCAAGAACATTGGTCACTTTGATGGTAAACACGGAATTTTGCCGAGACAAAGCTGATGATCCAAATTTGGTCACCAAGTATGGAATGTGATATTTGTTGTTGGTGAATAATGCCAACGTATCGATCACTTCTGATGCACCTTTGGCGGTCAAAACATATTTCCTTGATAGGAAATAATTGACAAACTTGATGGCTTGTTCCTGCAAAACATTGGAAATGGTAAATTATTCTGATTCGATCATTATTCTGGTTTCTTACGTTGGTTATACCAATCGGTTTATTGCTGGCTGTGGCTAGCTGATAGATTCCACGAATGACAGCCGATGAAACACCGAGCCCGCCTTCAAATTGAAGATATTTTCCATTCACTTCATCCGCTTGAACCACCACATCGGCAATTTTGTCGGCAAACACATTCTGATCAGCGGCTTTGGTGAATCTCGATGCCAATTGAAAAGCCAGACCGGTGTTCAACAAGGAATCTTCACGTTTAAGAGCTTCCACCAACAATTTTGAATACTTGGTCGAATCTAATGGTTTGTTGAGGTTGGACAATGAAAGACCAGCACGATACAGATCCAAAACAGAAGAATCATCTTTGACCAATGCTTGAATTTTGGTTGACAATTTGTTAGCATCCAATTGACAATTGATGGCTTTCATCATGGAAGTGGCAAAATAAATTGATTCCAATGTTTCCAAGGGGGTTGCTTTGATGTGTTCACATATTTTCGCAGCATCGGCGATACTTTTGTCCAGATTGTAACGAAGATTTACATTATAATAGATACTGGAAATGTCATTAGCAGACAACGGTGTTTTCAATTCGACAATTTTTCGAAGTCTAGATTTGTCACCATCGTTTAGATACCGTGTAGATTCGGTATGAACCGCCAATGAGACAATAAGAATCAAAGATAATGTGGCCAATATTATCTTGTTCAAATTCATTTTGATGAGGATCATTTTCAAGATGTATTTCGATTATTATTTACAACTAAACAATAAAAACAATCGCCGCCTAGACGCCGGATTAGTATTCACAACGACACGTGTGCTTGGCTGCTCGGCTGCTCTTTGCAGGTCTTGCTCAAGCTTGGGCAGCGAGTGGTTTTCGAGAACTTTTTTTTGAATTTCCATTTTTGAGTTTCCGAAACAATTCCCTTGCAGTACAACCATCTTCATCGTTGACTGTTCATTGATGACTTGAGTTTAAACTTTTGCATCGGCCACAGCATAATCATTATCTATTGCCTCTGAATCATTGTCATCATCATTGTAAATTTTCAGGTCTCATTTTTGTATAAAAGCGTCATCTGTTTTTTGTTAAAGTCATTCATTTGTACGAAGTCGGCCAGCCAAACCGATGGAAGTGTTCTGAAAAAAACAGAAACCTCAAAACTATCATCACTAAGCAGCAATATGGCTAAGATTCAAATGGCTATGATTTTCGGCGCCAAAATTATTGAGAACAAATTCAAAAAAGTACGATTCATACATTGCCAGTTTGTCAGTAAAGTACTTTCAAAGTGTAAAAAAAATCAAAAATGCTTCGCAAATCGACGGTTTGATTTTCGGCGCCAAAATCACTATGAACAAATTCAAAAAAGTACGATTCATACATTGCAAGTATGTCAGTAAAGTACTTTCAAAGTGTAAAAAAAAATCAAAAATGCTTCGAAAATCGACGGTTTGATTTTCGGCGCCAAAATCACTATGAACAAATTCAAAAAAGTACAATTCATACATTGCAAGTATACAAATAAAGTACTTTCACAGTATAAAAAAAATCAAAAATGCTTTTCCTACGGCCAGGTCAAGCCAGTGTTTTGCAGATTTTTTTTCTTTTTTTCGAACGAATCGGGCCCACCGATGAAACAATCTAAAGCAGAGGTCGGCAACGCGGCGCCCCGATCGATTTTTAATGTTAACTAAAATGTTTTTGTTTTTTTTCATTTTTTATTTTTCGACGCTGATAATCTATCGATGATGAACAATTTAAAAAACGAATGTGTTTTAAAAATAGAAATGTGTGAGCAATTGTTGAGAAGCAACAGATTTACAGACGGCAAGTACAAACATGCAGCACACACGCGCGCTTGTTTGCTTGCTTATATCCCACCAGTGGCTTATAATATAAGCCAACAACGACAACAACAACTTGAAGAGAGATCCATATTAATAAGAAGATACAACAACATCAAACAACATCAAACATCATCAACATCATTGCCATCCAACAACAACAACAACGACTACGAGGGCCTGATTTTTCGTTGTTGTTGTCCATTCCTTGGTCCAATATTCTGAAGAAAATCAAATCAACGCTACTGGTTTTGGTTGTTTGTTGTTGTTGTTGATGATAAATTTATATTGCTGCTTATAAATGATGCAGTTCAAACATCGAGCATTAACTCTTCTGGCGCATACAACAACGACGACAACATAAACACAAACATAATCCGCTAACTGTGGCAAAAAGAACGAGAACGAGAGTGTGTTGAGCTCAACAAGTGTAATATCAAAAGATCCTAAGGGTGAGCATCGTTCTTAATTTCAATATCAATTTTATTCTTAAAAATTCTTTTTTGTGAATTTCAATTTCAAATTCCAAATTCCTGAAGATCATGGAACGTGAACCAGCGGATGGATGCGATTTCATGGTCCAAGGCATTAGGACCCGAGGCGATGGTGTGGAATCCGTGGAAACAATCGACCATGTGGATGGATACGTTTTGGGACAACGCCAGAACAACCAGAACAATAATAATAATATAAGCAATAGTCCGAGGAAAGAATCACCATCACCAGAAGACCTATCCCGTTTGAGGTGTTCCAGTTTGCAGATTGAAGAATTACAAAAACGTAAACAACGATCTGGTAGGCAACCAAGTGCCGGCTACCCAGGATTGGCGTTCGGTTCACCAATGTATTCGAATACATTGTTCAAATTTAGCATCATTGCCAATGAGATCAAGGATTTGAAACAGAATCAATTGAGAAAGGTATGGTACTTGTACTTGTTGTTGATGTTGATAATTGTTGTCCAACCAACCAACCAACCAAACAATCAACAATCCGATGACTTTCCATTTGGAGAGCAGCAAACAAAAAGAACATCATCATGGTAGCCTAAAAATGAATTTTTTACAGAATCATTCCGATGATGATGACAAGTAACACCCGGAAATGATTCCGAATTCATGAGCAATGTTGGTCACGAATCATCTTCTGTTTTGGCCATCATATTTGCATTCCCCTCTCTTCGTGTGAATCGAACACGAAAAACCCAAAACAAAACAAAATTTCATTCGATGAAATTTACTTGAATTTCAGTCCACCAGATGTCAGCAGTAGGTCTGTGAAAATGTGCGCCCAATTTTCAATTTTTGAATGGCGGCATATTTAATTTGTGTGTGTGTGCATGCGATTGGTTGCTCCTCATCTTTCGCTCGCTCGCTCTTGCCACTTAAATGTCCGTGCCCAAAACACTAGCAAGCCAACAACAAGCTGGTTGCCGCACAATGCGCCAGGAAACGCGCAACCTTCGCCACCATCACACACACATCATCACAGGCAATATATAATTGTGTGCAGCACAAAGCAGCAGCCAATGATGTTGATGATCATCATCATCATCAACAAATTTCGCTGTGGCCACCGCCTATGTGTTCTGGCTAGCAATAATCATCGCAAGCCATGGCTGCTTGGCTGCTGCTTGGTGGCTCTCTCATTCATGGTATCCCTTTTATCATGATTATGTGTGATTGGCTGGCTGGCTGACTGCGGTAGTGTGTCCCTTGTCTCTTGTTGTTGTTGTATTGCACAAAACTGAGCGCGCACACACTCAACATTTTCTGCATGTTGTCGTGTGTGTGTTTTGTTTTGGTGTGGCTCTTTTCGGCAGTATTGTTGTTGGTGGTTTGCCCTATTCTTCTTCTTCGTCTTTGAAGTTGGATGGCTAGCTAGCCAAAGCTAAAGCTATAGCTACCTGTTCTCCAAATGACAATAACAACAACAACAACATTGGCGCTTTGCAGTGGTTGGTTGTGATTATTATTATTATTGGTGGTCGTCGCTATAGTGAAACCATTTTGATTTTGCTTTGGTTGCTGTCGATGTCGTTGTTTCTGGTGATATTTTATGATGATCATGATCACAAACCGACAACCAAGTCTTAATAAATCATCACCACGACCATCAACCAAATCAAACCACTAAAAATCTGATCCGGGCATCCATTCCAAACATCACATCTCGTTTTGTTTTTGATCACCTTGAAAGTTGTTGTTGTTGTTGACCAGAAACAAGGGACCAACGGGTGCCATTCCGAATTATTTTTGTTGTTGTTGTCGTTGACTTGATCACCGAATACTGCCCTCGCTCATTCCGATTTTTTTTGGAACATTCCAATTCTTAATTTCTGAATTTGATATTCCGCTGTGTTCAATGTTCAAGTGATTTTTTTTGTTGTTGTTTTTGATTCGTGTGTTCAAATTCCATTATTCCCATTGATTTTGTGTGTTAAACTGCCCGCCAGAAAAATTTCCAAAATGTCGAATCAAGGTTCATTGTTGGATGTGCTCAAGAAAAAGATGCGCACCATGAAAGAAGAGCTCGAGGCCGCTCAAGAATTGGCCCAGGAACGTTTGCAAAAGCTTCAACAAGAGATTCGTCGTCGTGAAGAAGTGAGTTCCCTACCACCTGATCCTCTTGATGATCATATAATTTACCGATTTTTCGAGTCCTAGTCTTTAGTTTAGTTTAGTTTAGTTTCAGATTATCATGGCGCTTCTTGTTGGCGCTAGCTAGCTAAATGGGCGCGGTCAAGCGCCGATTTCCCAATGCGAACAAAGATTATTATTGCTATTATAATAATGAGCGTTCGTTTTTTCTCGATTTCGGTTTCGGTTTAATAATGATGATTATCATGATTATTTTGATGATGATGATGATTGCAATATCCTAGTTTCGGTTCAATTTGTTTCTGGCTCGTTTGTGATAAAAACGACAAAACCAGAACCGAAAAAATTTGCTGAAAAATATTTACATTTATTATTCACATTATAAATGTTACATTGTTGCTTGCGAATGCAAATGATCAATGGAAAAGTTTTGCTTGCTTGAAAAATCCAAATCAAATCAAATTTCTGGTGTTGTTGCTAGTTGTTGGCTGGTTGATTGGTTTGTTTTGGTTTGGACAACAACAACTACGACTACGACAAATTTCCAGATGATATCGCGTGATGTTGTCCGGAACGAAAATCATCAAAAATCTAAAATTTCTAACAAAAAAAAACCCAAACAAATTTTTAACACTTTTTCATATGTTGTTGATGATGAAAATGATTTAGGCGGAAGCTGAAGTGTCCGCTTTGAATCGCCGCATCCAAATGATCGAAGAGAATTTGGAGAAAACAGAGGAAAGATTACGAATCACCGTGATGAAATTGGAGGAAGCACAACAGGCGGCGGAAGAAAGTGAACGGTTTGTATTTGTTGTTTTTTTTAGTAGAACACGGACATGGAATCCTAATGGTTGATTCTCTTAATTCCACATCCGTGGTTGATTCACAGACTTCGGAAAACATTGGAAACCAAGGTCAATATGGAGGATGAGCAAATATCGTTTCTGGAATCACAATTAAATCAAGCAAGACAGATTGCTGAAGAATCGGATAAAAAATATGAAGAGGTAAGATATAAAACAAAACAAACTGGTACTAGTTGTTTTTGGGATCCACACACATTTTGGTCACTCTCACACACACATGTAATATGATGATTTCCGTTTATTCTTCTTCCGTTTTTAGTTTAAGTCCTCGTGTCAAAAATAAATGAAAGTGCCTTCGCGACAAAAAATATCTGCTTTTTTCATTTTGTTGTTTTTGGAAAAAAGAGAGAATATTTTTTTTCAAAAAAAATTTAATTTTTAAATTTTAAATAATTGTTTCGAATTGATTTGATAATAATTTTGTGTGTTTCAATAAAATTGAAATCGTTGTTGTTTTTTTTATGTACCTAAAAATAAAAAAAGTGTCTTAAAAGCACAGTTGATGGTAGTAAAGGGTTAATTATCGGATTAACGGATCAACGTCAAAACGTTGTAAAGTCTAGGGATTAGGATTAATGATAATATCAGTAAAGACACGTGTGTGTGTGTGTAGGTGACCATCGTGACCATTTTCAGGGTTGTCCATCAATGTCCAAATTTCATTGCTAATCGGTGTTTTTAATCGTTGTAGATGGCCCGAAGAATCGCCATGCTTGAAGCCGATCTGGAACGTGCCGAGGAGAAAGCCTCCAAATATGAACGAAAATGTGCTGAATTGGAAAACGAACTGAAAGTTGTGGGTAACACTTTGAAATCGTTGGAAGCAAACGAAGAAAAGGTTTGAAAGATCCACATGCTGCTTGAATTCGATATCCTAAATTTTGTCTTGTTTTGTTTCCAGGCGCACATCCGTGAGCGAGCTTTCGAGGCTCGTATCGATTTGCTGACCGCCAAACTCAAAGAAGTATGATGAACATTGTGAATCCCCAATCCCCCATTATAATGATTCATCCAATGATATTTTTAGGCCGAAGCACGTGCCGAAGCTGCCGAACGAACAGTGCAAAAGCTTCAAGCAGAATTGGATCGTCTTGAAGAGGAATTGTCTGGTGAACGAGAAAAATCTCATCTACTTCAGGAAGAAGTAGAAACCACATTGAAAGATATTCAAGCCATTTGAGAAGAAAAACTGCTACCGGTGCTGGCCGTGGTGGTGGTGGTTGTGCATCCGAATGGCATGCGTCGATGGCGCCCTGGCGTAATTGGAAATTTTCCCCTTATCCCCCTCTTCTTCCTTCCCCCTATCCTAACCATTCCTATTTGATTATAACATTCGTATGAATTTTTATTCTGGACCGGATTTCCCCGCTATATGATGAACTCGAACATTTCCAATTTTACTCTTGTCTTGTACGACCAATCATATTTATTTTGTTCTTAGTCGCCAAAATTCGCAATGATTCCAATCAATCAATTGGTAAAAAGTTATGATTTTAATAATGATAATGATAATAATTATACACAAAAAAAAATAAAATATAAAATTCATACTAAATTCCAAAATCCCAGAAAAAAATTTTGATCTGATTGTGTGTATCTGCGTGTAACAACATCTGTGTGCGTGCTTATCTTCCCCTAGGACCTCGATCTCCTCCTCTGGACATCCCTCGGCCCCGCCCCGGTCCTCCCCCACCTCCTCCTCCTCTTCCACGACCCCGACCCCGACCACGTCCTCTTCCTCCTCCTCGTCCTCTACCGCGACCATTTTGATGTAGAGGATGACGATTCTGATTTTGATTAAAGCTTCGAGAATAATTCTGTATGGCTTCCACAACGAAATGTTGTTCCGGTGAACACCATAAACAACCACGAAAATCCACGTTGTTCGGATTGTTGGCCGCCGCCGCCGCAGCTAAACGATTCTTATCCGCCGGATATTTTATGGTGATGAAATTAGCTTGACATGATGAACATTTCTCTTTGTCCACGGTAACTTTGCTGGCACCTTTGAACAAACTCATTTGGAATGGACAATTGCTGCATAGGAATTTCCAATTCGGTCCAGAGCCTTGATCCAAAATCAACAGGCCAACATAGTCGCAAGCTGGACAAGGTCCAAGAGCATTTCTCACCATGGAAAAGCTACAGGTGCCATTGGTGCATTGATAACAACCAGATCCTTTGTCCATATCTTCGAATGGTGGATCATTGTAGCAATTAGGGCAAAAAATGAAACTTTTCGTACCGCTAAAATAAAGCAAATCAAAATCATCCACAGGACACTGAACTTCTTTGTATGTTTTGATGTTTCCATTGCCCGGCAAACTATAGGTATCATTACAGATCGGACAAACCAAACGTTCCGGTTTGGTCACAATCAATTTCATATATCGTTTACATTTACCACATCTAAATAGATGAAATGAAAAAAATGAAAATGATGATCAAGAGATCAGATCAGGAAAACAACAACAACAACAACAACACAATTTAAAAGCTTCCTCTGACATACTTTGAAAATGGTTTGCCTGTGTCCACCAAAGATGTGAAGCTAGATTCGAAAAGTTCATCCATTAGATGGATGTTTTCGGTGAAGAAGATGAATTTCTTCCGATAATAATCAATATTCTTTTGGAGTACATGGTCAAAATCAGCGGTTCCTTTGGCTATTTGATTCAGCTCCTTTTCCATATCCGACCGGGTGTTGGGAGCAACCAGATCATTGTCGATTTTTCGATAACCGTGCACCAAAAGTATTCCCAATTTGGTGGGAATCAATTGTCTTCCGCTGGATATTTTCACATAGTTCCGCTGGCAGATATTGTTAATGTGCGTCGGTATGGATGCATCTGTTCCGATACCATGTTTTTCCATCAAAGATATTAATTCTGGAATTGAAAAATAGTCGCTTTATCATTTCCACATCCTACCACAAGCACTTTTTACCTGATTCAGTTAGGTAGCTAGGCGGTTGGGTCATGTGGTTGTTGATTTTGATCTCTGAAACAAGCACTTCATCACCCTCTTTCAAAGTGGATGGAAATGGCTTCTCCAATACCGACGAAGAACCTTTTGGCAAGAACTTTGAGAATCCTGGTTTGATCACTTCCGAGCAAGAAGATTTGAATGATTGAGAACCAATCTCAGCAATCACGGTGATCACTTCATGAACCATATCGGTGGATAGCGTGGCCAAAAAATGCCTGGTTATGTATTCATAAATGCGCCAAGCATCACCCAACAATTCTTCACTGGTTGCACCTTTCATCGGTGTTATTGGTGGATGATCGCCAGCATCGTGGCCGGAATGAGGAGGCGAAAATCCTGCGTCCAACAATTCCTGCACGCTTGAGCCCCAATAGCTGTTGTGCTTTTGAACGTGTAGAACTTCGGAAAAGTTGAAATTTTTCGGATACATTGTGGTCTCGGTTCTAGGATAGCTGATGTAACCTTGTGTGTACAATCTTTCGGCAACCTGCATGGCTGTATGTGGGCCGATTCCTAGTTTGGCGCTGGCCACTTTCAACAGCTCCACCGTGTTCAATGCTTTCGGTTTGGATGTTGTTCGCGTCGTGCGCTTTATCGACACTATCTTGCCACGTTTTGTATCTTTCAAAGAATTGTAAATGGATTTGATTCTGCCATGATCAAATTCCCGTTCATTCATCCAATCCAATGTTATGTACTGGCGGGAAAAATTCACCGGCGCCACAATGGCAGACAGCGTCCAATATGGAACCGGCTTGAAACATTCAATCTCATCATGCCGGCTAACACAGAATCCCAGAGTGGGCACCTGACAAGGCCCGTAGGAAATCAAGGAACTATCCAAATCACCATATTTCCCATTGAAATAACGAGTTTGATATCGTGTGAAAGAACACCCTACGATCAGATCCAATTCCTGTCTGGCTGTCACTGAAAGTGCTTCCAGTTTATTGGGCAAACGCAGATTGCCAAACGCTTCTTTGATATCCTTAGCGGTGATGGCGCTGAAATAAGCACGGAACACCGTCTGCGAATCAAATCATATTCAAATGATATAAGCTGGAATTGAAAGAATCGTTCTAAATAACCTGAGGATTCTTGAACGAAATGTTCATCACGGATACAACAGTGTCAATCACTTCGAAGCAAATGTTTTCGCCTTCTTTGTCGCAATCAAGCCAAAGGACCAAATATCTGCATCCACGAGCCTGAAAAGATCATCATCATGATCATCATCCAACATTGTCGGTTCGGTTTTGAATCTTAATCTGGTCATCTTACCTCTTTTTGCAAGAAATTCACCAAACGCATCTTAGGGTTGGCTTCCTGTCGGACGATTTTGCATGAATACAATTCGATTGGTTCGCTAGCATCCCAATTTTTCATGCGACTCTCAAAATCAGCGGTGAACAGATGGCCACAAACCGAAGTGAATTTAAAAGTAACTTGGTTACCAAGAAAATATCCTCTATACTCATACACCGGACAGGATGCATTATTTTTTCGGACATTCATATTACCGTTGGACAGAATCTGTGCCAATGATTGTGCCAAAGATGGCTTCTCGGCAACCATCAACACGGACATTTTTTTTGTTTTGGTGAAACAGAAGAATTCCAACACAAGTTCCAAAAAACAACAATGGCGATGATCAACGAGAATTTTTCGGCAAGAATTTTCGCTATTGTAACCAGAGGGGCAAACATGGTCCAAATAGGTTTTCGGTTTCAATTTCTCATGTGTTCTCTCTCATGTTGATGATCGGAATTGCTTCGAATTTTCGGAAAAGATGCATTCTTCCAAAATTATCAGGTTTGTTCCAAATTTTGATTGTATTTTGTGAAAAAAATCAAAAAATTTTTTCATCAAGATTTGCTGCCACCAAAATCAACCATCTTCTTCATCCATCGCCGGCTTCATGTTTGAAATTACAAGAAAAAAATAATCATTTGAAAATATTGCAATCACCACAAAAACAAGATCAACCGAATAAATTCATCGATGACATCCGCATCAAACAAGAACCGATTTTGGACATTCGAAAAACCAATCCCCTTTACTGTTTTGCACAGTTTCAATCGATCAATTCAAATTTGTTTCCTACACTCGATATCAATTCTGCCAAATTCAGATGGAAGCATCAAGATTCGACTCTTCAAAATGTTCCATTTTTGCACCGGGTCCCGGTCATCTATTTACCGACCTCACAAATTCATACCAGCGAACAAAGAGCTGATTATTATAGACATCGAGATCCTCGACGATTCACCCATCTGACCTGGATACGACATCGTCAAATGAAAAAACATCAACGCAACAAATGGCGTAAGAAAAATCTGGGAAGAATCAAACGAATACGTTTGGAACGGAACATTGCCAAAGAGAAAGCGTTTCGTGCTGAACTTTTGGCCCAGATCAAGGCGGCCGAAGATTTTGATCCGCGTGCCTACGTGGAGAATATTCTTCACACAATCGATAATGTACCTAAGGCGGAAACTCCACTGGAAAAACTTGAACGATATAAAGATTTGATCCGAAAGAATCGTACACAAACCAATCTGGTCATGCCCAAATTCGAGAAAACCGATTGAATGATAATTTTCGAAAAAAATATATATTTTGATTCCAATTCAGGACACTGTTTGTACTCTAAAGGTGAGTGATTAAAAATTATTTACAAAAAAAAACATCTTGGTAGCAACAACAAAAATAATATGCGTGTGTGAGTGTTAATTTGAAATCATAAAGCTAAAAGATGCAATCAATTTCAAACCGAACAAAACAACATCCACTGTTAACAAAATATTATTTACAAAGATAAATAATTTTTTTTATAAAAAAAAAGTTTCAAACAATTCTCAAGCACTTTTCGATCATTTCGAATATGTTCCCGCTAAAAAAATTTTTGTTTGTTTTGTTTTGTTTTTGATAGAAAATAAATATGATTCTCGATTCAACAATTGATTGGACCATCAATCCAACAATCATCAAGTTTCCACAATAGGCATATCTTGTTTATTGTTGGCCACAATGATCGGATTGTCTGTCGCTTGACTGTTGCCGCCGCCATTATTATTGTTGACGATCATGTTGTCTTGATTGTACGGTACAAAGATTCGTATCTTTGATGGAGAATTGTTCGATGCTATTTTGTTATTTAATTGATTAGATGATTTTTTTGTTTGATGATCCGAAGGATGAACAACATTATTTTCGTCCCTTATTTCTATCGTACTATTGTTCTGATCTACCGATAATTTAATATTGGTTGATTGTGTATTGTTGATAATTTCATTCTTATTCTTATTATTATTATTATTGCCAGAATCGTATGAATGACTACGAAAATACTGTGCAGTATTTATGGTGGTGGTGGTCGTCGTGGTCGTAAAAGTGGTTTGGTGATCATGATCATGATGATCACCATCCAACCTGACCGCCATATTTTTCGGCATTTCACTTTCTTGACGTGCCCAATCTTCTCCGACAGTCATTTCAGGATTATTAGTATTATTATTATTGCTTCGAACAACATTGTTAAAATTCGGTGACATCGAATGACTACGAGCTGCAATGATTCTTTTATAAGAGGAATTATTCTTGAATGTATGCATGCCACCATCTTCCCAATCCGGATTATTGATGATTATCTTTTTGATTGAAGATTCTGATCGTCGATCATTCTCCTGTTCTGATCTCAGTTCAGCACATTTTAATTTTTCATCAAGATCATTGCTCAGATCATTGATTTCATCCTCGATTTCTTTGATCGATTTTTCATGCGATTGTCCCGGGAGATCCAATTTTTCCTCAAACATCGGCGTTGAACCACTTCTGTCCAGTGTGCCCGACATTCTGCTTGAACGTTTAACTGCTGCAGCTGCTGCTTCGATGCTTGTGTTCAAAGAAACATTATCATAAATTGAAATGGATCTGGCAAAAATCAATCAGAGGTGTGTGTGTGTGACCAAAATTTAATCACTTTGTGAAAAAAATCTTGAACCACAATAATACTTACTCTAAATCATTTTGACTGCCAGCATCGCTGGTTCGAGAGGTGCCCACTGAAGAGGCATCGTTCATTTTTAATCGTACACTACCGGCAATACTTTGATCATCGAATCCCATCTTTTCCGTTAACAATATTCCGAATGGACGTGATGGAAATTCATTATCGGATGGTTTTTCCGGACACAACATTTTGTATTTCCTAGAAAAAATCGAATCATAAAAATATATCTTTTGTTGCAAGAATAGTCTGGAAATACTTTAAATCTTGTATGGACTGTTGTAGTGCTTGTATTGCAGAATCATCATGATAGCCGAAATCTTTTTCTAATTCAATCTGTAAAAATTCTATTGTTTCCTCCATGGATTTTCGCAATATTGATCCTGGATGATGGAATTTTGATGTTAATTTTTTTCGAGAAAGAGATAGAGATGAAAAAAACTTACGTTTATGTAGTTTGAGCAAGGTATAACTCATTCCGGTCAAGATTATTTCACCATCAAGCAAGAATACATCCCATAACCTGAGCGTCAGTGAGAATGGAACTCGATCCAGAAAACATTGAAAAAACCACTTCAATGTATAGAGGGTGGAGTCGATATCAAATTTCTGAAACAAATCACCAAAAAATTTTATCGAGATCCAGATTCCAGATGTCGCATGTGAGAATTACCTTGAAATGTTTCCACACTTTTGGTAAAAATTTGTGTATAATCTTATCATGATGTTTTGCAAAACGTGTCAATTTTGGAAAACCAGGTATGAAAAAACCATGCATTGCATGTTTTTGATTGGACATCAAAGCTGACAATGACCAGAAGGCATCCTCCTCATCCATGTACATCAACAGAAGTGCGGCAATTTGTGACATGCCTTGACAATAACCGATTTCCTGATTTTGAACAAAAATTGAAATTTCCAAAATTAGTTAAAGGTTTTTCAAATCCGAAAAAAAATAATGCACAATTTACATACGGAATTATAAACACTGTATGCAACTAAAATTTTGAACAACATTTGCTGTTTGGTGTTGTAACGTTCTCGAAACATAATGTGCTTCCTGTATGTTCTGTTGACATCCAGATCAATCTGTCTGATGTCCTTCGAGTATTGATAACCACATTCAAGCATTTCTCGATATTTTCCTAGAACATTTAATTTGATTTGGATTAATATTCAATTTTCAACCTTTTGATACACACAATCAAACTTACCAGTTTGTTCTTGTTTCAGCTGGTTGATGTTCAAAAGACGGCCCCAAACTTCACCTCTCAGGGCGTTTGGAATTCCTTTGTATGTTCTGGATCGGAGTTTTTCTGAATCAGCATAATACTGGTCCCATTGTTTGAGCATTTTCAACCATTTATTCAGCCTGCTATTTTCCAAAACTTTCAGCTATTTGGAAATTTTAAAAATTATTTCAGTTGGACAAAAAAAATTCGTTAAAAACATACTTTAGTTTCATATTCTGGTAGACGATCTGGTAATCTTTCTTGACTAGATCACGATCATGATTGAAAAAATTTTGGTGAAAATCAGGTTGCTTTTGTTCCCAAACAAAATTGCACAACACAACTTACTGTATGAAACCGTATCTATCGGTAACATGATAAATATCATAATTAGGATCCTCCCAAACATTGATTTCATCTTTGTTGAGCTACAAAATTTTCACGAAAAAACAAACAATAATTATGAAACATTGTGGAATGATAATAATAACCATAAAAAAACATGTCTTACCTTATCTCGACCTTTTTTATATTTTTCGATTATGATTTCTCTTTCATCTTTATCATCCATGTTTTTGAGGTACAGCAAAAATTTTGCTCAAAACTAGCACATTGCGTTAATTTACAGAGCAAAAGGTCCAACAAGATTTATCGGTTTATTTGGTTGTTGTTTATTTTGAAAGGTATGATTGTACGGAATGTCAGAATTACATTGGATTCTTCACTGATTGAATATCATTTCTGATTCAAATGATTGTGGACACCACACATGAAAACAATATACGGTCAACGATGATGTTGTTGATAATGGTGGTGGTTATAAGCCAAAAAAATTCTTATTACATTGGTTTTCACCATTTGACAGACAATATTGCACGACAAAAATGTGAAACCAATTTTTTTTTCAATAATAATGATGATTAACTTGCAAACTAAAAAATGAATGAAAAAAAACAAGAGAGAATGAAGGAAGAGATGATACACCTACTCAATGGCTAAATGGCAATTGGGTTTTGGCCACTGGCACCGCTGCTTCTGAATGAAAGAATGAACTGCAACGCCATCTATGGATAGGCTGCCAAAACTAAAATGAAAACAAATTTATCACACATTTGTCAAGGTTTCAGTTTTGTTAAAAAAATTTTTTTTATTTTTTATTTTTTCCAATTAATCAAACAAATTTAAATAATTTTTAAAATTTATAATTTTCTATTCCAATTCATCAATTCGAACCGGAGCTGTTGGGATGATCGAGACTTTTCTCGTATCCCGTGACAATGCTTTTCTCATATCTGTGAGGAATACAATAGGAAAACAGGAAAGGTTTTAAAAAAATTTTGCCGAAATTCTAAACACAAGAATTTACCGAAAGCGTCCTCGTCCGGATCGCCTGTATAATATTCCAAAACTTGTCTATAAACACTATAGCCCAGTTTACGATACATTTCAAGAGCGATGAAGTTTGAAATTCGAACGAAAAGATCGACGAAAAATGCTTTTTTCCTGGTACGAGGAAATTTTCAAAACAAAACATAAATTAAAGTTGCAGAATTTTGAGCAAATGAAAATTATTACTTTTCCGATGTTAGCTCCAGACAATGCATCAGTTTGGCGGCCAAATTCAATCGTCGATATTGAGGCGCAACAGTCACGGCGGTGACATGGCCATGCCAATGATCTTTGTCCCCTTCGATTTTTCCCATGACTTTTGCGTGTGTGTGGTGGTTTCGACATGAAAAAATAGGAAAATGAATGTTCTTTAAAATTTCGAAATAATGGTTTATGAAAATTCATTTACTGTATCCCATAATTTCGCCATTTGGTGCTTCAGCAACTTGAAAATATTCTGGCCAATGAGTCAAGTATTGTAGATAGAATGATAGACCATATGTTTCAGTGAATGGATCCAGATTCCTTCGAAAACAAAAATCAGTCAAATTTTTTTCTTAATCCAAATCCATGATACAAACACGTTGTTGAATCGAAAAAGATCATCCAAACAGAATGGTCGTAGATTGGTCATTTTTCAGCTGAAGTTTGTTTTTTTGACAATCTGGTTGAGCTAAAAAATATTAAGAAAAGAGATTCAAATACAGATGGCGCTAGCGAGCCAAACTTGATGTTCAAACTTAAAATTAAGCCAAAATTTAAAATTTTATTCCGAAAAAAAATCGTGCAAAATAATCATATTCAAATACAAAATAATTCATAAATCATTGGTTTTCTGGATAAATTGTCCATTGGGATGAGCAATCAGAATCTGTAAAATATTTAGAATGAGAATGTTTTAATTTTTTTCTAAAATACAGAACTAACCTTGAATTCAAATTTATCCGTAACAGTTATTTCAATATCCAATTCATCGAAATTTCTGATTGTCTGCTGCAATTCTTTAACATCATTACAACAACCATCCACATTCGTCCAGTTCAGCTTCAATTCGGTACCGTTCATTGTTTTCACAAATTCAAAATCATCAAGCATAAGCTGATCCAGTTTGATTCTTTCAATAATATCAAAATCTAAAATCAACACATCGAATGCACGATCCAGAACCTGATGAACCATGGCCTTGCAAACACAATGGCCCAACTTGGATATGTATGCTTTCAAATAGATTTTAGCGCTTCGTTCCGAAGCACAATATGCATTGTACTTTCTGGTGTTGCAATTTTTGGCGATTTTTTTCAATTCGGACGATGATTGTGAACAACCGGTCCCATAACCCAGGGCATTGGATAATAAACGATGGACAATAACGTCGGCATATCTTCGTATTGGTGATGTAAAATGAGTATATTTAACAAAATTCAATGCATAATGATGATATTTTTGCGGATCATCCTTGGCATCCACAGCAATATAAATGGCTAATACCATGGATTTTATCAAAAATAATGTGGCCATTCGAAACACATTTTCGGTGGTGGTTTCCCGCAATAATTCCAATGATTCCCTAACGGTTGTTGAAGTTTCCGTATTGAAATCAATGTTGGCAATATCTTTGATAAACTTGAGAAAATCATTCAAATTCTGTGTGGACAATGGTGGATGTCCTCGTAGGAAAGCTCTACCTTGTTCAGCGAAATTATCGTACAATAATTCCGCTACAGATTTATTGGCCAAAAGCATTAGTTCTTCAATCAAATGATTGGAATCTTGAGTGATATAATTTTTCAATGCGATAGGCATCCCTTCTTCATCCAACATGAAACTTAACTTTTTCTTGTCCAAACGAAGCGAACCATTTTCAAATCTTCGCGCTTTCAATATCTGAGTTATACGATGCAACTGTTGCACATTGCGACATATATCCGACAGTGACCATTTACCGTGAATTTTCGGAAATTTCGAAACATCCATTCGGTCATCACCATCACTACTACTACTGTTGTTTTTTGATTCGATCAAATCTTGAGCATGTTCGTATGCCAATTTACAACAGGAATTGATGATTGTTCTTCCAAACCATTTATCCAGAATATTCCCTTGATGGTCAAATTTAAAGATTACCGAAAAAGTCAATTTATCTTCACCAGGATTGAGTGAACACATATCTTGACAAAATATATGCGGCAACATTGGTATAACTTTGGATACCAGATAAACAGATGTGGCACGTTGTTTGGCGATCTGATCTAGTAATGAATCTTCTTTGATAAAATATGAAACATCAGCAATGTGCACACCAATCTCAATCTGGCCATTCGATAATTCACGATATGAAATGGCATCATCCAAATCTTTAGCCGTTTCTGGATCAATCGTAAAAATACACTGTTGGCGGAGATCTTTTCTTTCAGCATATTCCTTTTCCGGAATGGACCAATTTTCACCGGGAAAAAATTTCTTATACTCTTGTAATGCCTCGTCGGGAAAATCAGTGTTTTTGATATCCAAAGAGATGAGCATCACTTCGGTTTCCGAATCAATATTTCCACATTTTCCGAAAGATTTGATGATTTTTCCGGTCGGATAGAGGCTGTCCGATTTCCATTCGGTTATCTCGGCCAAAAACAAATGATTTTTATAATGTTCACAATTGTTCACCACATTTTCCGGTATACAGTTGATCGGTAGAATGATTTGTGGATTTCTTTGATCACAACAAGTATACATTACATAATTTTTTTTCACATTCTTTTTGTACATATCTTCAGTAAACTTCAATGTACCGGCAAAAACTCTTGGATGGATTTGTTCAATGATGTTGACAACTTTTCCCATTCTTTGTATGAATTTGGTCCAATATGGTATCTTTTGTTTAAGCTCCGATACCCCGATGGCAAACAAACCGATCGGTAAATTAGGAAATTCATTCTGTAACAATTCCGCAATCGAAGCTTGACAATTATTCGAGGAATGTGATCGTAAATTGATCAAATTACTATCTTTTGAATTCAGATTGAGCTTTTCAAAATCTATTTCAATATTGGTCAAAGTGAATTGTTGAAAATCTTCTTTCCAATCATTCCAATTGAAATTGATGGCAGTGTAGGATATCTAAAAATTGAATTGAATTTGTCCAAAAAAAGGATTTCACAATTAGAAAAATCCATCCAATCAACCATTCGATTAATGTTACCATCCATTTGTCTTCGGCAAACAGTTGTACTGCAACCGAATCACCATTCAATGCCTTATTCCTATCGATCAATCCGCTAATGAAGATGTCCAAGCCGCCGTCCTAAAATTTAAAGCAATTTAAAAAATGGGTACTTTTGCCATTAACGTTTTTTAAATGGATTGATTGTTGTTAGAAAATTGTACCAGATATTACCGGAGCACTGATATAAGCATCGTTATAATTTCTTTGATTAACTCGAAGTATTCCCTGAAACAAATGATTTTTTTTTGATTATTTTTTTCAACAATCAAAACAATCATCACACACTTACCTCAACAATTTCTCCTTTTTGTAAACCTTTTTGCATTTCACAAAGTGGTAAATATTCTTCATATGTGTTGCGTTTTTTTCTAGAAATTTGAACAACAACAACAAAACCATTAGAATTAGTGAATTCAATAAATCGTAATCGTAATCGTAATCAAAACAAATACCTGCAGCATTGTTTCCTATTATTGGATGATGATACGGTTGAGCTACCACTTTCATCAGTCATTTTGGTTGCAAACGATCCAGGCGTGGATGGTAATGATCGAGGTAATTCTTGGGCTCTGTTTTATAATAATTATAATTATAATAATTATAATATTTCAGAATAAAATTAAATCAACTTGGAACGTGGATATTGATTGTGAAAAACAAAACACACGACAAAAAAATTCGAACTTTCACATTAGCATTGCGTGTAAAATTAAAATATTTTGCGCTGCATGCTTGTTTGCTGCAGCAAAAACCAAACACAAAATACCATTCACCAAACACCAAAACACGTTTTTGTTTGTTTGTTTCTTATGTGATTACCTATTATGATGACAGCTGTGTTTCAGACGATTGTGTATGTTCTGGTGTATTCTCACATGTTCTGGTAAATCCATTATTTTCAAATCACCAATATTATTATGATTATGATGATGATAATTATTATGGATCGTTTTCAACTGATTTTGCCAACAAACAAAGTTATCAACATTCATAAAACTTTGATGGCGATTATAAACAGGTATTTTGCTTTGGTTGTTTCTATTATTATTATTATTATTATTACTATTATCACCACCTACAACACCACCAATCGTTTTGTTGTTGTTTCCGTTGACAATTGATGATGATGATGGTGATTGTTGGTTGATGGTGGGTCGATTCGATTTAACTAAACCAGATTGGCTGTTGCTAATCATTTTCAATTAGTTAAAAAAATTAGAAAATTTTGAAGCTCAAACAGTTTATTATCAATGTTTTTGTTTCAATGCAACAATCAATGTTGCTAATTTGATTTTGGTTAAATCGTAGCATAACTTTTTTGACAAAACAAAATGTAGCCCGATCCAAAATGTTGGGAACCGAAATTTGTTCATGACTCATCATTCTGGATTCCGGGAATCACGGGATTTACATTGAGCATGTGCTTAACATTTTAATATGTTCCAAAATTTCATATGATGCTAGTTTACCCGAAAATCCATTAGGTGCATCTTGTTTTTTCAACAACAACAACAACAACAGCAATCCCTGATTCGCGACCAACCACCTTCGCGACTGTTGGTTTGTACTTTGGTTTTTGGGATTGCATTCTAACTAACCTGTTACTAGGACCAAACATCAACCATGATTATTGATTTGTACAAGCCCCAACACACATTTAACCAAATTGATGATGGCTGTTGTCTATGTTTTTTGTTTTGTTTTTTGTTTTGTTTGTCGACCTCGTCTGTCCGTTGATACAATACTGTAACGGAGGTTCGGCTAATGATTATGATGATGGCGGCGGTGTGTTGGTGGTGGTGAGCTTGTAGCATTAGATACTAAAAATTTTACTAATAATAATAATAATGCAAAAATATGCCGTAACTGAGCATCAACATTGACACAACATGCTAGCTAGCACACCACACACACATCTCTCGATGTCTTTCGATGTGATATAAGCTAACGCGCGCCTCTGGAAAATTTTCGGTGTTTACATTCATTCATTCTAGAGCTGGTCAAAAACAAACGAGCATCTTCCTCGTCGTCGTCTCTCTAGTCATAATTCACCACCTTCAAAGAAGCATCGTCCACCACAATCATGATGCAATTGATCGATGATCATTTACCATCACCTAAATCATCGTTAAACACAATTCGTTCATTGATTTGTGATCGAAACGGAATCATCATCGCCGAAACGGTTTATCGTTGTTTGTTTTGTGCCGCAATTTTCGATTCATTGGATTCGATTCAATTACATTACCATGGTGATCATTATGAGGAAACACCACCAGCACATTTTCCACAACCTCCTCATCGATCATTGATGAAAAATTCAAATGAAACCATCATCATTGATTATGATAATGATGATTATGATGATAATGTGATCACATCAGAAAATGATCTTACCGATTCAATCCATGGTCACAATATGGTCGAAGAAGATGTTGAAACAACCAATTCAAACAACAATTCTGATGAAACGCTAGATTTGAGTAAGAATCGAAAAAAAAACTTGGGGAAATTTTTGCGAAAATCTCATTCTATTTTAGATTTAGGATTGATTCCTTTACCACCATCAACACCAATACTAATCAAACAACAACCGTCCAACAACAATCAACAACAAGGTGGTAGTGGTGCAAAGGGAGGCTTGGTTACATGCGAAGTTTGCGGATTGACCAAATTTTATTCTCACATTTCACGACGTTACGGTATATTCAGCTGTGAAAGTTGTGCAAAATTTTTCTACCGTTATAGCCAAAAACCAGTCCATTATACATGTTCCCATGATGGTAATTGTTCATTGAATTCATCGGGTATTCGTTGTAAATCTTGTTTGCTCAATGCTTGCCTAAAAAAATATGTTTTGGATCCGAAAAAACATTCAAAAGTGTTCAAAAAACATTTTTTAAACAATTCATCATCAGTCGAACGATCAATTATTCAGAAAAATAATCGTTCACCACCACCACGTTCATCATCGTTGTTGAAAAAACCAAATCATTCTGTTGCTTTAAAATTTTCGGCAAACAAATCCTCATATAATCGAAGTAAAAAAATTCTGGTTTGTGGCAACGGCGGTGGCGATCATGATGATGATGGTGTTCTGAAATTTTCCTCCAACAAATGCCGTAGAATGGCCTGTGGTAGTTGCCAAAGTTGTTCAGCGGATGATTGTGGTTCATGTCTTTATTGTTTGGACAAGCCAAAATTCGGTGGTTCGGATGTTAAAAAACAAAAATGCCTTAAACGAAGATGTCTTCATCTTAAATGATCTTCAAGTGCCAATTTATTATTTTTTTTATTTAAGAAAATTTTATCATCATCATTATTGTCTGGTTATATATTTTATATAGCACATCAAAATATACATTTTTTCCACGTTGAAAATGTTTTACATACACAATATATGATAATTGTGGGATCTCCGATCTCTGGTTGAATCATTTAAATTTGATACTTTTAACCGCTCTAACATTGATGCCGGTAATTTCGCCACCATATTTCTTCAATTCTTTTCTCGGCTCTCTTACCTGTCCTTTTCTTCTGACCACCGCGTTAGCATATTTCTTTCGATATTTAACTCTTGGATTTCTTTGTTCACGTTTTCGTTTCGGTGTAAGACCTTTATTTTTTTGCATTTCATAAGTAATGGCTCTTTTTTCATCATCGTCCATAGTTTCTTCTTCGATTTTTTCGTTATAATCGGACTCAAAAGGTTTTCGAGATGATTCATCGGAAGCACGGATTATTGAATCCGATTCCGAATTGTTTGGATCCACATCCAATTTTTGTGCCAAATCTCCCAGTAATTTTTTATAGATGAAAAGACGCTTGATAATTTGATGATTTTTAACGTTTTTCCGTTCTGGACTACATTTCATTGCCAAATAAAACGGAATGTTGGCACAATAATTGATGGAAATCAATAACTGCAATTTTTCCAGGTGAGACAACGAGTTCAAGCTTTCCGTACACGTTAATTTTTGCTTGATTTGCATCAAACATTCTTGAAATTCTTTGATCAACGATAATAGTTCTGGTGAATCTTGTCTGATTAAAGATAATTTTTGTGATTCGGATAATTCACTTGGCAAAATTGTTGCCGGTTCGTCCACCTGACTTTTAGTCCGGGATTCTTTTTGGGAGATTTTTTTCGCTGGAATTTCTTCATCAATTAACAAATCGATACCTAAATCTTGTTCGCTGATGGCATCCAACAGTCGTTTTTGGATTTGTAAAGCTTCTTCTTCTTCGTATTTGGCTAAATCTTCATCTTTTGACTTTTGACCTGAAGAGAAAAGAACAAAATGTTAGTGTTTTTGTTTTGGAAAAAATATCAAAAAAAATACTTCGGAAATCTTTATCAATATAGTCCGTTTGGTAGTATGATTTTTTATCTTTTCCCCAAGCTTTTGGATCGGGCAAGTATTTCTCTTCATCACCATCTTCATCATCTTCAAGATCACTGGCCATTTCATCTTTCTTGAGTTCAATCTTAAATCTACTGAATCGATCATCATCTTCGGATTCATCATCATCATCATCATCTTCATCGTCTTCACTGGCCAACACTTCCTCTTCACTGTCGTCGGACAGAAGATTATCGTCATCATAATCGATGGCATCATCCTGGTCGGAATCACTCATTTTAAAAACTTTTGAAAACACAACACTTTTTCAAAACAGAACAAAAAAACATGACAGACCACGTGTGAGACAAACAGTTGTCACGTGACTAGAAAACCAATTTGAAGTAGTCTGTACGCTGTTTTCAAGCAGTACCAAACGTGTATAAAATCAAATCAAAAATTTTTTCGCGCATTCAAATTATTTTGCCGCGAAATTCAAATTTGCAGATTTTCAGTGAATTCTAAATATTTTTTTTTTGAAAAATTCAAAAAACCATAACCATGATTCTAAGAGCAAAGTTGATGAATATTTTACTCAGAAAAAAAATGCCAATCCGGTAGAATTGATTGGCAGAATTCAATTGAAGAATCGAGAATATGCGCAATTCCTGTACACCAGGAACATGGTTGAAATCTCTATATTGGCTCACCTTATGTTTGTCATTATATATTGAGAGAATGGCTCACATTACAGAATACAATACCAATGATTACCAAAAATGATTGAAATCAATAAGCAGAATCCTGTTGTTAGGCTTACTTGTTCAACGGAACGGTTGCATAACATACCTGTGAACATAGCCAGCATAGCAAACGGATAATCATCATGGATAATCATCATTTTGATTTGAAAAAATTTACATACATAATATCCATCACAATCATTATTTTAGCCGGGTTGTCGCAAACGTTGGCGAAAACCACCTCCCTTTATTCTGGTGATAAAAACATTGCTTCGTTGAAGAATGAAAATTTTTTGGCCAAAGTTCGCCACAAAGATTATTTGATTGTTTGCAATTATTACAAGCATTGGTCACCGACATGTCAACGTTTTGCGGGGTTGTTCAAGAATTTCGCCCGAGAAATCGAAGCATGGAGCCAAGTGGTAAAATTGGTTTCAATTGATTGTGCGGAACATTTGATTTGCCATCAAGTGTTGAAACAAGACAACCATAGTGATGAAGTAAACTTTCCGTTGATACAATTGATCCCACCGCATACCAAAGACATTGATCAACATGCCAAACAATATGAGATTGAAACCATGGAAGAATTGTATAAGTTGACCATTGAAGAGATTACCACCAATACATTTTTGTCACAAAAATATTCGTTGATGCCGATCATTGCCAAAACCATCCAGGAAATATGTTTGACATTCAATGAACCAGCCATTAACACCGAAAACTATGCCATCGTTGAGCGTACACCTTCGGAATTCAGTGCCATGGTAATTCTTGACCTAATCAATCATCGTGATCATGTTATTGTAAAACGTTTCATTGGTGATCATCATTTGTTGAACGCATTGTTTTCGCATCACGTCAACCTGCCGGTCATTCTGGAGATTTCTCCAACATGCCAATACAGGTATATAAAAGCGGAAATACACATGTTACCGGATGTGTTTTGCATAACGATTTGAAATGTACTATTTCCACCCACTTCCTGTCCCCCCGCCCCTACAAAAAAGAATCATCGGAAACATCAAAAATTTGCATGTTTTACGAAAGGAATTTGTCAATTCCATCAAAAATCGTTTGATAATGGATACGGCAGTGGATGATATGAATCAAATTGTCGTTGTCGACGACGACAACGACGACGATGTTGCGGAAAATAGAATCAACACGGTGGATGATGATAATGCAGCAGGCGCCGACAAAGTGATCAGATACAATTTAAGCTATGTGGATCTACATAATACATTGCGTTATTCATTGTTACATGAAATAACTACCAGAAAATATTTCAATGAAAAACAAGTGTCAGTGATAAAACAGATTTATTCCATTATTTTAAATTATTTCCCATTCGACAATGAAAATGTCCGACGTTTCTTCAAACGTATGAATGGTTGGCTGAAGAACAAACACCAACGTTTGGATGTTGTTAAATATTTGGTTGCAACCAAAATCAGCGATGGTTTCCTGAAACCAATGGAAAGCTGGCGCCATTGTAACGGAAGCAAACCAATCTATCGTGGTTATCCATGTGGCCTATGGGTTTTGTTCCATTCAATGGTGGTGAATGAATACAATTTGACCATCGCCTATCCTCGTTTGGAACCGAATCAAGTTTTAATGGCGATGCGTAATTATATTGGAACATTTTTCACCTGTTCCGAATGTCGAAGATATTTTCTGAATGTTTCCCATAATCTGGAACATCAATTAGTATATCGAAACAGTAGCGTTATTTGGCTGTGGAAGGTGCACAATCAATTCAATTCGCGCCTTGCATGGGATGATCTTAATGATCCTTTTTTCCCAAAATATCAATTTCCTACCAAAGAAATGTGCCCTAAGTGTATTGGCCACAATGGCCGATTCGATGAGAAAGAAGTTTTGGATTTTCTTTGCAAATTTTATAGCAAAACATCCATTCGTAATCACGCTTCACGGATAACATTTTCGCCAACGTTTCATTCATTATTATTTTTATCCGTAACGATTGCCACCATTATTTTGCCGTTGTTTGTTTTCGATTAGCAAATATCATTAACCACAATTAGCTGATGATCATTTTGATCATTTTCCCTCGACAAGAAAGAAAGAAAAGATCGAAAGGATTTCGATCCGACAAATCTATTTTGGTCTAATAAATCTTCTTTGATGCTTTAATCCCGTGTGTGTCTTGAATGATGATGATGATGTTGATGGTGGTGCGTGGTATTATTTATATCGCGTTCAGCCCTCGAAGCAGATACGCCTCGGTTGGTTGGTGATTGTTCGTGTGTGTGAGTGTGTGTGCGAGTGTGTGAGTGTGTGGATACACGAATTGGGATGATGATGATTTTTCGGTAAATAATAATTTCCACCGAAAAACAACAACCACCAACACCAACAACAACAACAACAACAACACTCCGGGATCCGAACCTCGGGATTTACGATTCGGATCGGAGCGAATGCCACACACACCACAACTAATACAACCAGAACTATGGTATAATGGAATCATTTTTCCTCAGTATTTACAAGTATTACATTTGGATGTATTTAATTCAAATCAGATTAGTCAAGCATGGATCGCGAGCATCTACATCAGGAAGAATGCGCTTGTTGCGCGTTTCCACACCCGCACCCGCACCACCACCACCATCGCTACCATCCTCAACAATCCAACCATCAAACCAAAGAAAAAAGAACATGATGATGAAATGTAATAAAAGAACCCAAACACAGACAAACATCGACACCGAAATCAGCACACACGAATTTTCATAATAATTTGGCATCAAACAAACACGAATTTAAGTTCTTCTTGTTGTATTCTTCGAGAAGAGGAGGCCAGACTTTGAACAACAACAACAACCGAAAGCACTGGGCGAACGCCATTCCCAGATAGATGCAACCACCATTCTTGGAGCTTAACAGTTCTTCTTCTTCTCCGTCGGATTCAAATTGCGGATTCGGATTCTATTTTATTATCCTTATTATTACCATTATAATTGTATTTATTTTTATCATCAACAACACGGATTTTGCCAGTTAAAGATATTGAAAAAGAAGAAGAAGACGACGAAGACGAAGACGAAGACGATCGAGAATAACAGTAAAGCTCCGGGTAGGATTTAGAAATGTGGATTGGTGTACTAAATATCCCATCGACGGCTGAATCTTGGAAAAACATGTATTCGCTGTCTGCGTGTGTGTATGTGTTGAACATGTTAATGTCAAAGTTTTTTGAGAATTCCGTTGTGTGAATTAAATATTATTATTATTCTCCGTTACATTAGATGACATTGTTGATGATGGTGAATGGTGGCCGTGATTTATAAGAATATAGATTCATTCATTCATTCTTGCAAGAATTGTACCTGTTTTTTTGTGTTTGAATCGCGTATCGCATTGTTCAAGCGCGACCAGTGCAAGATTTGATGCTTGATCCAGCACGATCGAGACGATCCAAGCGAATTTTCCCCCGTTCAGATCCTGGATCCTACTCGATCGATGTGTGAACAATGGAAACCAAACGCCAGAAACAATTGACCATACATAAGATTCGCGACATACCGTTGGAACTTGTTGATATTGAGACCAATTATCATGTGATCAGAGAGATTGGTTCCGGTGATTATGGTAAAGTTATACTGGCCAGACATAAAGCATCTCATTTTGAGGTGAGTTTTAACCAGCGATTGATTGATATTACCACCGACAACAGCCATCAATCTCTTGATCTTAATAATTGTTGTTACTAAATTGTTGTTCTTAGGTCGCATTGAAAGCTGTACCAAAAGCAACCACACCGTTGAAAGATTTTCAATTGGAATTCCATTATAGCTATTTTTTGTCACCACATCATAACATTCTTGATACATATGATGTTGCATTTGAAACAATTGATCATTATTTTTTTGCTCAAGAAGTGGCACCATTCGGTGATCTAGCTCAAGTAATTTGATCCAGTTTTTCGCTTGTTTGTTTTGCTTGCATTTGTGTCTAATTGTATTTGATTAATTATTTATTTGATGATGTTCAACATGATCATTTACTCCACCCACCCCCTAATTTTCTTGTCTATTTCGTCCCGCTGGATTTTCAAAACATCGCGTTACCTGTTGAATCATCGCAATCATTTGTCATCATTAACCATCATCGACCGACCAAACGAACACACAAATCCCAGGCTGTGGAACGGACCAACGGTATAGGCCTTGAGGAGAAGAGCGTTAAGTTAGGTAAAGATTATGGACAGGTTGTTGTTGGATTGTGCGAAACAACCGAAAAACAAAACAAATTAACTATTAATCTATTTTTTTTAATCTTATCCACTCCACACACACCATTGATCCTAATCCTAATCCTGATCCTAATCCTAATTCTTCTTCTTCTTTTACAACCAATGATTTTTGGGGGAAACTGGCCACAGTTGTCGAGCAAATTGTGTCAGCATTACATTTTATGCATGAACTGGAATTAGTTCATCGAGATGTTAGGTATGTGCTTGATCCACCTGCAAATTTGATCCTGATCCGCAAAATTAAATTCTCTCTTCTTCATCCTTTTAAACCTCATCATTTTTTTTTGTCAAAAAACAAAACAACACGACACGACAACAACAATTTTCAGAACAGAAAATGTTCTTATTTACAATCCTAATCTGTCTAAAATCAAATTAACGGATTTTGGTTTGACTAGAAAAGTCGGAACATTAGGTAATTTATCATGTTAGCTTCGTTACATCGTTTGGGATGTGTGTGTCTCAAAAATATAAATCTTATTCCAATTTTCCTTTTATTATTATTGGGCCGAACCAAAAAAATGATGATGATGACGATGACGATGATGATTATAGTAAAGAAGAGAGTAAAATCATTACCATCGTGCCCACCAGAAGTATGGCAAGCGGTACTACTCGAGGGTTATAATATTGAAACAGGCAGCGATGTTTGGCAATTGGCCATCATGATATGTATCATGTTGAAAACTAAATTTCCATGGGAGAAAGCCGACATAACTGATGCGAATTTTATGGAATTTTGTGAATGGCAAAAAAGAAAATTACCTCGTACACCAAGATATTTTGTTGATTTCACACCAAGAGCATTGAGAATGTTCAGAAGATTGATGGAGATCAAACCATCAAAACGTTATCCGGTGGTTGAAGTTAGAAAATATTTGAAAAATGATTGGATCTCGCGCAAAGTTCTTCGATCACAATCATTCTATGTAATAATTGCTGAATATTATTTTTTTTCGTAATCCCAATCCTGAATCCAGGATTTTCCAGACAGGACAAAAATTTCATACGAATTTCATCCTTCTGCTTTCTCTCTCCTCCCCCCATGTAATATTTATAGGACGGCGGCAGCAGAACAGACGTCTCTCGAAGCTATTCTTGTAGCACATTGTTGCAATCAATTAGGAATAAAGAACCGGATAGCAAATCCAATCATGATTTAAGCTTCAACTGACCTCATTATTGCATAATAATTTGGTCCAGCTACAACAACGACAACCAAAGACAAATGATGTGTAAATTTCTTCATTTACTTGTTCACCTTTCTTCTTCTTCTTATTCTTCCTATTCTTATTATTATTTATATCATTTTCACAAATTGATTGATCGATCAATCAATTAAAGATTTTTATTGGCATTTTTAATATTTTTTTTTGGCAAAAAACAAACAAACAAAGACAAAGACAATTTTGGTTTTTATTAAAAGAAAAAACTTCGAAAAGATTTCAAAATGTCCCGGAAAAGGTGGGTTTTTTTCGAAAAAAAATACTATTTCAACCTATTTGGTTCATTATAATTTCAGCTATTTTATTTAGCGACCAAGTTGAAATAGCCATGATCAACAATTGTTTTTTGTTTATAGATTTGCTACTTGTGTAGCAATAGTTGTAGCAATGAAGGGAAGCGCAACAGTTGGGCGCCGAAATTTAAAATTTTAAAATTCAAAATTTAAAATTTAAAATCTTGCTTCCGCAGTCGTGAAAAATTCTTGATTATATAACCACCAATAACCATTATGGCCGGAGACATTTTAAATTAAGTTATTAAAAGAATTGCCAAAATAATTGGAATGTTCCGATGGTTTGAACAGGTATGGCTTGATTGGTTGAGCATTCGTAATGAACTTGGTGGGCAAATAGAATACATTGGATGGTTTATATTTGTTGACCATGTTGAAAATGGATTTGTTCGGGTTTATCTTCTTCTTCAGATATGGAATATGATTGCTGATGCCTGTGATTGTGATCAACGAACACGAAATACGAAATACGAAATTAACCAACAACAGAAATCAACCAGAGAGAGAAGCCAATTATTATAGCCAATAAAGTTTCGTAATAATAATCGAAGGCCATAAAGGGTTTGTACGTTGGGCTTACCGGGCGCGAGCTTGCTTACCTTTTACGATTTCCAATGGTTTACCATTAGAAACAAATTTCAAAGGAAGTTTATAAATGTTTGAATTTGGCCTCTGTACGGAAGTAAAACCATGATGAAACATTGACGACGACGATGATGATGCGCTTGTTTGTGATAATGTTGTTGGTCTTAGCTTGAAGTAAATTATCGGCGAATTAGGAAACAATTTATTATTATTATGATTATTTTGATGATGATCGAATAATATGGAACAAGATGATTTTATAATAATTATCAATATAATTAGATGACATTGAAGAGTTATTAAAATTATCCTTGACCAATTGAAGTGATGATCCGATGCCGTCCGGCCGTTGATGTTGATGTTTCTTTGCAACGATGGAATCCTATACCCCAGGTATGTGGGAATTTTGATATTTGAACAAAACAAAACATAAAACAACATAAAACATCGTAATCCTAATTAATATCCTCCCGAAAAGGATGATTGATTGATCATATAATTATTGGGCTTTCGGCTCGATTCTCCTCCTTTATATATTTCCTTCCTTTACACCTAGATCATCGTGGATGATATAGCCGCCGCCGCCGCCGATCGAGCGGGCTTAATCGAACTTTCAACACACCATCCTTCAACATTCAACAATCGACCAATCAAATTATAAAATTATTCTAAACGCGAATGTCTTTCGTTTACCGAAGCGGCTTCAGCAGGATTCAGCATCTCTCTCGCGCGTCTTATTATCCACGGGGAGCAACCGAGGAAACAAAACAAAACAAGCAAGCCAAGCCAAATCAAACAATGAGCAGAATGTGCGACAAACTAAGACAACAACAAACAAAGGTATTTTTACGACACGGATCCGAAAACAAATAGGAAGAAACGGATCCGGGATGATGCTATTTTTTTTTGTTTAGCGCCTAACACCTTGCCCAGGCCCCCTCCTCGAGCAATGACACAAGCCAATTTTGGTGTGGACCGGAAGACGGAAAAACACACTTACTTCATCTTGATCTTGATCATCAACAGCCAATCGTTGCACGGGTTGAATTGTCAAGCGAAACACCGGGAAAAGAAGAGAACCAGTACCAGAAGGACCATCAATTGTAAGCAAAGGTAAGTGTCGTCGTCGTCTGAAGTACTATCATTTCCGGCGCGATTCAACAAGTCGAAGTGTTCACAATCATTCAGTTTTCTGTTTTGTTTTTCGTTTGATGGACAAGATAGTCGCAGAACAGTTCTGGATCAACAGTTAAAAGCTGGATGTTCAATGGGGATCAGTGTGTTGAGTGTGCGGAGATTTACTGAAAAACTGCAAAACCGAAAAACCGTTTCACCATTCAAACCATCGTGTTTTATAGAGTGTGAGGCTGGCCAATTACATGGCGTGTTATGTTGTGTCGGAGCCTAGACCGTTTCTTCTTCTTGAAGAAGAAAGTAACCAACCATACTGTATACCTGCTCTTTTTCACAGTGTGTGTGTTCACACAAGGGGCAGGTAAGATTAGTTTTTTTTAGTTTGGCGCGTTCTTTAGCTCTTTTTTTCCAAAAAGTCTGCGTCTGTCGGTGAATTGTAGCAAAACCTATGGCCGCTTGTAGCCACCAAATCTCTCTCTTGCTATTGGCTCTCTCTCTCCATCTTCATCTCGCTCCCTGATCCGTTTGATGCGCAGAAATGATATCTTCTTTGAAATATTGAATCGGACTACGGAGAATTTCCCGACATACGTGATTCTCTGATTCGTTTGATTTGATTTTGTCGAGTTTAGTTTATGATTTTTCGCGCATCTTTTCAATTCATATTATGTAGTTCATGTTTTTTCCATCAACACTTGTTGCACTGTTCATGATGATGATCACCATCATCAAAATGATCGAAAGAAAAATGCGCGAAAAATCCAAATGTCCAAATGTGTGATGATTAGTTCCTACTTGTTGCACATAATGGCTAGCCAGCTAGCTATGTGACTTGTTGCATAATGGCTAGCTAGCTTGTTATGTTGTTATTTCTGGCCCATAATGAATGAGTGCCCAATTAAATCTTTTGCTAGAATTTTGTTCGGTTGGTCGAATTGTAGCCCGATTAATTTAATTAAAACATTAAACATTCTGTCAAATGAAAATGTACTGGGTTATCCCACTGTGCAAATCAATATTAAACCATATTGTTGATTGGATAAAAAAACGTTGGTTTAGTTTGTGTTTTGAGTTTTTCAAATTTGATTTTCATGCTAGCTAAATTAAAGCGCTTGGATTTTCCGCACCCATCCCCCCATTTAAACCCTGTGGATCATTTACTTCTGAAAGATTAATCCCATTCATTCCGGCCCTAATCCCGATCTATGTGTTTCGATTTGACCAAACACAAGGATACATTGATTGCAATGCAGAATCAACCTGTACAGGGTGATAATAATAATAATAATAATAATGGTGATGATGAAAAGTTGGCTGCTGAAAACAAGATTGATAATTTTAATATTAATAACAATATTAATAATAATAATTGTAATAATAATAAAACTAGAAAGAAAGCTCATAAACAAGAACCACCAAACAAGTCCAGTGTAAGCGAATAGAAAATTCGTGTGTGTGTGTGTGTTTGTATGTCCACCATTTCCTGATCTTCATGTTTCTCCTCCCCCAAAACAGGATCAATATATCCAGGAAAGATTTGATTCATTGATTCAATCCAAAAATGATGAACTACATCTTAGCCAAGAATTGTTTGCACAATTATGCCAACAATTGGTGGAGGAGAATTCGATAACAACAGCAACAACGGAAAAGAACAAAAACACTGGCGGTGGCGGCGGCGGTGGCAGCGGAAAACAAGGTAGGAAAAAGAAGAATTCAGAAAAGAAATGTTCGTTTCAAAAACATTGCTTCAAGATACATGAATATGTTTCGATCAACAAAGATGTGGATGCTATTTCTTCAATTTCATCCAAATCAGTCAAATATTTACACAAGAAACGTTTGGATGAACGTGGATATCGTATGACCAACAAAAAACTTGGCGAAGGCGGATATGGTGCCGTTTACAAGGTTTATCTGAAGAATGCACCGTCTGTAGCCAAACCGTTGGCCTGCAAAATAATGTTGCTTAGCCGCCGGGATAAGAGTGTTGCGTTGGAGAATTGTGCCAATGAAATTCATGCAATGAAATCATCTCGACATATCAACATTGTTTCCAATAAGGATAGTTTCATCTATAGCCATGCGTTGAGCACTGATCATATTATTATGTCGCATAGTTATATTCTTATGGAATATGCTGAATTGGGTACGCTTTGGGCCAAGCTGAAAAAATGCGGCCCATTCAGTGAAGAAGCATCCAAAGAATATATCAAACAAATTTCCAACGGCCTGCTTCATTTACATTTGCGTGGTATAGCTCATCGTGATCTGAAATTGGGTAACATTCTGCTGACGAACAGTGAAAAATGCCAGGAAATCGTCAAATTGGCCGATTTCGGTTTGAGCCGAGTGGTCAATAGTCAAGAATCTGGTTTGATCAAATTTTCCAAACCAGCCGGAACATTGGCCTATATGTCGCCGCAAATTTTGCAATGTTATATAACCGCCAATACTTCACAGAAAGGTTCAGCACGTTATTCATACGATCCGTTTCGGGCGGATCTTTGGGCCCTGGGTGTTTGCCTATATCTGCTATTGACCAAATCGCATCCATTCGATAATCCACCACCGAACAAAGCGGAGCGGATTGTGTTCGCCAAGAAAATGTTGGAGAAACAAATGCGAAAAGAATGGCCAGTACCGACTGGGGTGCACGGGACGGTTTTGGATACTACTTCACCACCACCGCCACAATTCTATAATATTTGGTTCGTTCATCTTTTGGACAAATTGCTTGAACCATACAGTAACAAACGAATCAATATTTATGGTGTTAACAAGTTTTTGAATGCGGAAAAATCCCCACACAAGGAATCTTCCGTTAGCCCTGAAAATCCATAAATATATGAAACCGTATTCTCCTCGGGTGTCTCTCTGGCACCATTGCAAGACAGGAAGATGATTTTGAATTTGGAATGAATTTTGAACCAGCGCGCCACCTTTAGGCGAAAATTAAAAACAAACATTTCTAATTGCAGCTTTAACCAGTGCTTGTCTGTGCTTGTTTGACGCCTATAACAACCGTCTTCTTTTCTCTGATTGGTTCATTGTGATGATTTGACATGACGACAAGGCGTACTATAAACACTAGAGTCTAGTGACTGGACGAAGCTATGCTCCTCCCTCCGATTGGTCCACTGTGATGATTTGACACGACGACCATGTGCACTATAAACAGTAGAAGAGGAGGTGTATTCCTTTCTCTCTCGCACTGAAATTTGAATTTTTTCCCTTGGTTTTGCAACGCCATCTGTTATCGACGAACAAAATTAATTAATTTCGAATGTGACTAACTAATCAAACGCATTTGTTATCTTAATGTTATCTTGTTACGTTTTGGCCGATGACAATCATGTTGCTAATCGAACAATAGTTTCGATCAGTTTTTCGAATTCATTTGCTCGTTGGCTCTCGTCTTGGATGGTTGTTCTTTCTCTCTCTGGCGTTTTGGATTTCCCTTTGATAAGTGATTGATTTTTTTTTACCATTTTAAACATTGTGTTATTCCATCACCGTACTGTGGCATACCTTCACGATTAGAAAAACATCATCAAAAGAAACCCTTTAAGCCATAACATGGTGTCAGAAGTTTTTGTTTTCAAAAAAATCCATAAATTTTTGAAGGATAAATCAAAAAAAGAAAAGATAAATGACCTTCCAAGCGTTTTGCAATCAACCTGGCCCAAGTAACATAACCGTAGACACCAAATGACAAAAGATCGCAATCGAACCGTCGAACGATTATTTTGATTATTACTTCGAAATGGTAGCCAGAGCCAATCGTTGGAGCTCAACCATCATGGCACTTGTCCTACCAGTGAATCTGAGAAATCGCCAGCGGTGTTTTCGCGGATAAAATCTATGAAAAATACCACGGAAATGAAGATCATGAGCGAACCAAATCAACTGGCAAATGTGGTTGGATACTGGAAACAGTGGAGCGAACGTACATGCTGCCAGTGATGCTAAAGTTTTTTCGCCAATATTGAATCATATCAATCTACATTTGTGCGCTCATCTCACGAGAACGTACGTTCCTTTACGTGGTGTATTGGTAGTGTGGTAGTTGAATCAACTGAGTTACACCGGAAATCGTGCAATGCAAAATGAATCTTGAATTGAAAAAAACAAAAAGAGAGAAATCCTTTTCAGCGGTAAATATTACACATGTAAATGTACTTTTTTAGTCATCAAGTCCCTATGCTGAAATGTGCAATCTCTTGTATTTTTCGAGATCATATTGGGGAAACATTTTTCTTTTTTTTCTGCCTTGCGCATTTTTAACAGGTCCTGGTTTTTGAAAAAAAATTTTCCCGCCATTTTAGATAGTTTATTAAAAACAGCTGATTGCCTTTTCTCCATTTTTTTCTTGTTCTTTTTGTTTCTTTTGTTTTTACTATTTTTACTATTTATTGTTAT
>JAOZJS010001491.1:0-10004 GCA_025882695.1 Amerodectes protonotaria | reverse complement strand
TGCTGCACCTGTTTTTAACAAAATAACAAATAACTTCATTGATCAACATCCACACACACATGCTGATGGTATTCAACATGATGATTGGTGTCTATTGTATTCAAATTGGATTCAAATCGGAATCATCTTTTCGGGTGGGCAGAAGAGGCTTCCATTGCTCCCGACGGGGGCGGGCTTTTCAAAAAAAAATTCGCATGGCGCCCACAGTTGTTGTTCCTGCCTGTCTCTCGCTCTGTGCGTTTACCTGCCTGTATCCCCCCATTGTGTGTTTCCAATACAGAATCCACTTGTTCTTCGGAAAATATAATGTGCCTACGTACCGAGTGTGCGAGAGAGAGAGAGAGTTTGTACAGGTAAATATTTGATTTTGTGCTTTGTTATTGCAGTGTGTGTTTGATAATGAAACGTCAAATTTAAATGTGATTGAATGTCAATGTTGATGGATTTATTGGTAAAACAAAAGTGGTTTACCCGCCGCCACCTTCCTCCCCCTGAATCCTAAAGATCAAGCCAATGACACTTTCCAAGGACTTTGTTTGTTTGTGTTTGTGTTCGTCTGTTTCCAGGATCTCCTCCTCCTTTATGTCGGGAGAACTTTTTCCCGGAATCCTCGAACACACTCTAGTTATCTTATTTCGCCCATTCTGGATCCTTGATGATTGCTGGTAGGCTGGCTGCTGCCCACCAGAACATGGCTTATCCATGTTGCACTGAAGTAGTACGATTATATCATCATTATATTCCATTATTCTGAAAAACAAGGCGCCATTGACCATGACGACGACGACCAAGAGGAGCAACGATATTGGGCGTCAGTTTTTTTTAAATAGTGGTAGTATATCCCCAAAAAAGTGGGCAGAGAGATATGTGTGTAATAGGGCGTGTCTGTGTAAGTGTGTGTGTGCGTGTAGTGTCCAAATGTTATTGTTGTTGTTCACTGTTATTGTTGTCGTTGTCCACTTTCCTATTTGATGATCCTATCAATAATTTGTTGTTGTCGTCCACTTGACTGACCAAGAGAGAAGAGAAGAGCCAACAACAACTTGGAGCCATGCTATTGGCTGAAAGCAAGAGCAGGAGAACAGCCAAAAACTGACCAATGGAGAGTGGCCATTGGAAGCCAAGCAAGCCAGCTAAAAGTAAAAGGGGATGTTCAAAGGGGTTTAACCCCTAGCGCTTCTTTTGGCAGTGAATGTTGTACACTCTCTCATTGTGCTTGTGTGTGCTTAAAAGTGTATGGAAGGGGAGGGCATAGTAGTGTGTTTCCATTTCTCTCCTCTCTCGCTCTCTCGCTCTTGCTCTAAGTCTCTCCTATTTATAATCGACGCCCTTTTTTTTGCTGTTCACTCCAATACACACACGCATGTTTAGTGCCTACGATGGCCAGAGTAAGTGTGTGATTGCTATTACCTTTCTCAATATTATTATTATTATTATTATACACTGAAAGTAATGATGATGATGATGATGATGGGATGGGATTCGTGTGCATACAAAACACACAAGGCAAAATTGTTTCGTTTCGTCTACGACACAAGCACAGGTGGAACTGGTGAAACCGGTCCACTGACTGATGGTGGGGATAACTATGGTTGCATAATCATTGGATTGGATCCTTCAAAACTGTATAATACCGACCTGGGGGTTAAGGGTAAAACTTGTCTAGAAAGAGCGAGAGAGAGCGAGCTAGAGGGAGCCAAAGAGCGAGATGGAAACAAAAACAGGTTCAGGTATTTGTTTTCTCAGTGTGTCCATCCAATGATGCTGGAAGTCGCTTGACTGGCTGGCTGGTTGTGGATACACGAGATGAATAGTATCCTACAGAATCCCCTTTTACGGTTATTACTGCTTTCCATTCAAAAGTGATGATGGTTGGTTGGCTGGCTGGTATCCAATAGTGTTGCCCCTGTATCCATTCACCTGTCAGTGAGAGTTTTCTTATTCTTCTTCGTCTTGGACTTCTTGTTGTTGTTATATTTCCCTGGCTCGATGGATTTCCATCTGATTACCTCGAATACACACAACAACAATAATAATGATGGTACCTGAGAGAGAACGAGAGAGAGAGCAAGAGAGAATCTAACGATTCACACAAGGTGCGTGTGTGTGTGTGAGAAAGAGGGGAAACTGCAATGTGCAATGTGAATACCTGTTGGTTGGTCGGTCGGTTGGGTAGCTTGATGATGGAGATTGAAGATCAAGATTCGAGAAATTCGTTGGTTGGACAATGTCAAAGTCCTTTTACCTGTTCGGATGGTTGAACGATGGTGGTTGGATGATGATGTGCTTGATGATCATGATGATGATGGTACATCAGTGGGTAAACTTTGATGATGATGATGATTTCACCATTCTTGGTTAATGTTGTTTAAGGTTGTTGATGGTTGGCCAAACAACAACAACAACCAGAAGAAGAATGAGAATAATAATAATAAGAATACGAGAAGAAGAAAAGAAACAAGTTTCCTATTTTTTTTCATCATCTTCATCTTCTTCTTTTGTCCATCTTCTTCTCGGCTACACAACGAGAAAGTGTACAAAAGAGACAAGTGAAGTGAATACTTGCACTTGTTGTTGTTGTTGTTGGCCAGTGGTTGGTTATCAAAAATCAACCAGAGGGGTTAACCTTTGATTTGCTTTGATGAAGGATTAATTTGGTTTTGGTTGCTTGATGTTGCTTGATGATGGTCGATGTTTAATGAGTGATGAATGTGGTTATCCTCTCTCTCTCTCTCTCTCGTATCGTTTCGTAATTAAAGCCCATAATTAAGTCTTGTAATTAAGAGATTTGTATCCCCTTTCCCCTGCCCCTGATGCCCTGATACCGATACTCTTTAGGTTAAACATGAGGGGAGTATCCCTACCCTTCTCCTCCTCCTCCACCTCTGCCCCGCCCCCCATTTGCGTTGATCAGACACCTTGATTTTTGTGCGCATGTGTGTATTTTGTGCGTATGCGTTTTTTTGTTGTTGTGTCGCAATTTGTATTTTGCTACAATGTAGCAATATTTCAAGTACCCTTGTGATTATGCTGTGTGTTTGTGTCTGGCTGGCTGGCTGGCCGGTATCAACTTGTTGCATTTGGATTTGGATTAGTGCGATGTGTGGTGTGTACTTCTGGAGAATGTGTGTGTGGATATGAATGTGGATAGTATATGTAGGCCTACAACATCTACCCTAGATCCGACTTTTGGAACAACCAACCAACAACAAAATGGTGGAGCTTATCTTGTCTTGTTGTCGTATTTTTTTTTTTTGTTTTTTGATGTTTTTTTTTTGATTTTCAAACAAACCAAATAATAATAATATTGTATTGCATTGCATTTGCTATTAGTTAGATATTATTATTATTATTTATGATGATGATGATGATGATGATGTTTAATTTTTTTTTTCAAAGGTCATTGTACCTCGAGATGGTTTTTTTTCGGAAGGGGGGTTTTATCATAGTATGTCTATGTGGATGTGTGTGTGGTTTTTTTTTTTTGGTTTTTTTGGTTTCGGTTTAATATGTCGCACACTGTTATTGTTGTTGTGTGGGGATTGCAACACAGTGTCGTCTTCGGCAGCAGTTATGTGTGTGTGTGTTCAATAATAATGATGCGGCATACTTGAAATGTTTTGGCTTGGCTTGTGGATGCGCTGAATGGAATGAATGAATTTGCTTTTTAAAATTTTTTGTGTTGTTATCCGAGAGGGGTTTCAGGTTGATGCCTCCCCCTCCCCTCTCCCTCGGTTGTAGCCGAGGATTCTCTCCTCCACACTATGGCGGTGAAAGGGTTAAACCGGTTATCCACTAGCAGAAGAATCCCGGATACCGATCCGTGCTATGATGATATGGATAGGCTAAGCTAAGTTAGCTTGGATGAATATGGTGCGAGCAATACGGTGGTTGGGGACAGTTGTGGATTCTTAGCTTATACACTCGCATGCACGAACTTCTACAGAATCCATTCTTTTTTAAAAATAGAATCCTCCTCACCCGAAAACCCGAAGCCTAACCTAACCAAGCGCTAATGTAACCTAACGTTGAAGGATGGCCGCCAAAAAAAACTAAACATGATTCGGCATAATCATCAATAGATATTGAATAAGTTGCTATTGCTATCTATTTTTATATGCGTGCTCACATTCCCGGTCACGAACACATTTGGAAGAATCTTCTTCATCTTCTTCATCTTCAACTCCTCTGGTTGAAGAGAAAGTTCATTCAGCCCTGGCTGTAATGGTTGATTTGATCACCACCAATAATAATAAAATTGCAACCGCAAACACACACACACAACCAAACCGATTCAGTCAGCCAACCAACCAGTTATAATGTCTTTGAGACTAATTTATCCGAGAAACACACACCAGAAACTATTATAACAATAATAATAATAGCAAGAATTAAGGCTTTCTTTTCTCTTTTTTGGACTGGTTTGGTTTGGTTCAGTTTTCGGTAATGACTGAGTTTAATGTGGGCTGTGACGAGTAAGATCTGGATCCGCCACAGAATATAGAAGTGTGGAACCATGAACCCGAAATGGGACCGAGAGATAATTCTGAATTTACATTCGGAATATTCACGTCCGCCACCACCATCGCCCACTCACATGCACCCGGACACAGTTTGCCTCGGGATTGTTTTGGGGATATTCTTAGGAAGATTATTTTTACTTATCACTTTTGTCTGGGCTCTGTGTTGGGCGCCAACGCCAACCTAAGAGGATTCACTGGATACATTGGGTATAATATCCAATGGTCTGGCCGGTGCATTCTACTATAAGCTTTTGTAGGCTGAACTTTGACCTAATGAACCAACTTATTATCCAACAACCAAAGAGGGGCTTTTATTACATAATCCCATGCCCCCCATTTTTAATTTGGATACTCGATGGTGCATGAACTTGAACACTGAACAGTGAAACGCATACAAGTGGTTCACACGCACACAAACGCTCTCTGGAAGGGGATACATGTTATCCATCATCATCCCCATAGCCAAACCTAATACCGGTTGTTCTTGCTTGTTTTGGATTCTCTGATTTCGGTTTTAGGCTCTCCCTCTCTCTCTCTCTCTCGCTCGCTCTCTCGTTTTTTTTTCGGTTTCCATTTTCATCATTTTAACTCTTTCATGGCCATGATGATGATATCCGGTAATACCTGTTTGTTGTTCGATTAGTGGTCAGCTATATTTGTTATTGCTGTTGATGATGGTGATGATTCCACAACCTGCTGCGCTGCACGAACACTTTCCAAGTGAAAGTTCCAATCATGATGTTGTGTATCCTATCTTGTTGATGGATTCGTGCCGCCCGGCTCCAATTCTTTGGAAATGGGCTGCCGTTAACGTTGTTATCGTTATTGTTTGATTGAAGGAACCCGAAAGGCACACACAGTACACACACTAAAACACTGGTAAATGGTATCCATTTTCATTTTCTTAATAATTTCTTCAGAAACTTTCTCGAACAACTATCTTTGATATATCTGTGTGTGCCATTTTGTAGGCCGTTATCCTGGCGTTTGTGTGCTATACGATTGTTTGTACTGTGTGTGTGTGTGTGTGTGTATTGTCTATCAGTGTCTAGCTGTCTGCCTATAATTTAGAGTTTTTCTTGGAAAACAATAATAATAATTTTTGAAGTGAAATGAAATGAAATGAACACAAAACGCGCGCCAATGTGCCCACCCAAAAAAGTGGGAAATGGGATATCCGTGGTGGTGGTGCTGCTGAAAATTTCTCGGGAACCACAATGGTGGTGGATTTAATATCTCCCCAACACACACACACACACTCTAATGTATCCAATCAACCATGGAAAAAGGAGAGACAAATGAGATAAACGAAAGGAGAGCAAAAGAAAGAAAATGGGCGGGCCCAATGATTTTCCAATCCTTCCCCCTCTCCCCTGTCAACTATCGATGTTCACAATCGATTGTCATTTTTGAAAAACTATCGATTGTAGTACCTCTCTCTCCCTCTCTTCAGCTCTTTCCCTTAAAACAAGCGCGAAAGAGCTGAAGAGGTTGAAATAGTGGAGGGGGGCCTGCACTTCCAGTTTCACTCAACTCACTTTCCCATCATCAAGCCTTGTTGTTGTTTGAATACCATTCGGGATTGTTTTTCCCCTTTTTCCCGCTCCCTCCCGCTTGTGTGTTTCTTTTAAGTATTATTCGGGCCAGGATCATGGCGCCGCTGCCATTGATTATATGCGCGTTGTTGTTCGTAAATTCAAGTTTCGTGTTTCTCTCTCGCTCTCTCGCTGTGGTGCCTTCTTCTTCTTCTTCTTCTTGCCTGTGTGAATTATATAACTTGTAGTTATATAATCTATCCACTATCTTCAGCTTTAGCTTGCTTTCTCTCACTCTCTCATATTCTCTGCCTGAAGCCTTTGCCCCCCACCACCACCACTTTGCCCCCGTTGTGTTCACTGGAAGCCAAAATGGTGGTTCAAAGCTTCTCTCCAACAAAATCTTTCCAAAAGTTGGCCGTGTGTATGTTCGAGGTTTTCGAGGCTTCTTTTGGCCAAGAAGTTGAATAACAACACCGACAACAGGGAGAGAGCATTGAGAGAGAGAGAGAGCCTGATCTCTGGAGCCTACCGAAGAAGATGATGATGATGATGGTTATGTTGATGTTGATGGAGGGCAACCTTTGTGCGTGTGTGTGTAGGCTGAAAGAGAGAGCAAATGAGCACTTGCACTATCTATCTATGTTTGTGTATATTCGTCGGTCGGTCGGTCGGTCGGTATTATTATTATTATAATATCCCGAGAAACACCACCAATAATGGTTGGTTTATACCGTGTATGTGTGTGTGTATATACTGCTTCTTTTCGTATATTCCTCCAGCACTACCAACCAACAGAAAAAAAAACCTCTGTGCTCTCACTTATGTATGGTGTGTGTGTATACGAGGCTGGTATTTGGTAGTGGTGGCTCCCAAATATATTATGCTTTTATTACATGAATCCATGGTTGGTGTGTGAGTGTGTGTGTTTGTGTTAGTGTATGCCTTTCGTGTGTGTATGGTATGTTTAGCTCTCTCTCTTTTTTTTTGCTCGAAGCTCGGCTTTTATTTATTGTGAGTCAGTCAGTCAGTCAGTAGCGCCCGACTTGACCAGGCCATGTGTCTTTATTATTATTATTATTGTTCTGGATTCTTGTTGTTACTATTATTATTATTATTATCATCATCAACATCATCCGCAGCATCAGCATCCACATTATTGTTATCATTGTTATTATGAATTATGAATCGCCAATCTGATTGATTTGGTCGGTTCGGATTCATTGATTCATCGGTTGATTGATTGATTCACAAATCCTTCTCGTAAAGCCTTTCCGTTTTTCCAACCGGAATCAAACGCGCACATTGTTTACGAACAGACCCATTTTTTGAATTTGAAATCCGGCCCCCTCTCCACAACCATATACGCACCGCCCACATTTTGAACAAAATGTGAGATAAAGGTGTATCCATCTGTGAGTGTGCGTGTACGTGTACGTGTGTGCCTGTGTGTGTGTTTTATATGTGTGCAATATATTATTATGCAATCATTATTATATAATTCATCGAAATCAAATCAAATCAAATTCTGGTCATCAAAAGTTCAAATTAATCTGTCCTGTTCCTTGATGTTCTTCTCCACTGATGTCTGATATGATACGTCTGAAAAGTTGAATGATATTCATCCTAAAATACATTGTGATCCCGAAATTCAATCCAATCCAATTGTGATCCGGCTTATCCGGCTTGGTGGCTGTCTGTCTTAGTCTTAGGACGCTAAATAAATCGAGTAGAGAGACACAATAACCTGATTAAATATTGTTGATTGATTCGATTCGAGAATCCAATCTTGAAACCCGGACCCCGGATCCATCGGATATACTGGATGGATCCATTGGTATTATTATGGTTGGGCCAGAATAGGGCCGAAAAGGCTGTCGATGATCTCTTTGATGGAATGACATTAGATTCCAATAGTAATGGAAGCATAAAAGCAACTAAAAGTACAAATAATTTATCACCAATCACCATACAAACAGCTGCTACCTCTGCTACTTCTTCAACAAACACCACCATCACCACCAATGGGGTTTCAAATGGGATTGTACCGTCCGAAGAATCGTCCGAGATGGCCACCACCACTACCACAACGATTATAACGAATCATAATAATAATAATAATAATAACAATTTTAATAATACTAATCATCATCATCTACTTCATGGATCATCTGCCGGTGGTTCGCCGGTCAATCCAACTGAATATAAAAAGCTACGTATTTTCACCAATCGTAACAATGAATTTGTAGCATCCATTATTGATTCCAATGGCCAGGATGTTGGCGTTGGTTTCAATATTGACGATATGGTCAATGTTTCCGATGGGCTGGATCAAACACCTATTATCGCCTGTCCAACGCCGGTGAAAATCAAGAAAGAAGATGATGAATCCCTTTCACCATTATCCACATCATCCAGATCTCATCATTTGAACCACCAACAACATCATAATCATTCATCATCTTCATCAGCCAACAATAATAATATTACCCCTTTGACCAATGGTGGCAATTTGACGCCATTGGGCCTAGGACATCCTCATCATCAACAACCGCAACAACAGCCGCAGCAGCCACAACCACAATCACAATTATCAACACAACAACATAATTCGAATAATTCGAATAATCATCATCATCAACCGGTAGCTAGAAAACGAACAGCCTATCAAGCATTGGTTGGAAGTAGCAGCAACACCAGCAGCAGTAATAATTGTAATAATAATATTACAAGCATAATTAATAATATTAATAATAATAATAATAATTCAACATCATCCAATCAAATAGCATCATCAACGATGGCCACTACCACGACCAATCCAACGAATAATAATAGTACAAATATCATGTCGGAAAGTTCACCAGAAGTATCGTCCAGTCAAAATATAAACGGTATTAGCCCGGTGCCTAGTTTAGAATCATCGGAAATCGATTTGGAACTTTGGGATTTGGATCTACATGAAAGTGGTTCAGCATCCAATTCTTCAGGTTGTCAAAATTCATTCAAAACATTCATTGTATTACATTTTGCCCCCTTTTTGTCTGTTTGTTTGATTGATAATCCTCCAGATTGCTTTAATCTTGTGGATTCTGTGAATCTTGAAGGATTCTCTCTGTGTGTGTGTGCGAGCGATCCATTTACATTATCGTCATCATCATCATCATCTGGTGTGTGTGTGTGTTCAAGTGTGTGGGATCCAACACGAATTCAAGGCCAAATTCTGGATCCCATGGATTCTACTGTGTGTGCGTTGCCATTCTTTACCAGAACATTGGGCCATTCACTCTTTTTTTTCGTTTGCTTGGCTACATCCACATTTCCATTCTTATGATTGGTGGTGGTGGTGGTTGGTTACACGCTTATACACTTACACTACTTTCTTCTGTTGATAATGGCCCAGTGTGCAAAGAGAGAGACACACACCAAACCGAATGATCGAGATATATTTGCGACGGCGTCGTGTACACCTCTCTCTCGCTCCCACTCGCTGTGTGCGTTTCTATTGGTTAATACCAGTTTTCCCTTTGCCAACACCACCACACGACACGACAGACAGACAAAGGCCAGTTTTCCAATAATAGACAAACGAAGCACGATGACGCCAGCCCCCAAAAAAAAACCAGTGCCTGGGCGAGAGAGTAGCAAAGCTGGTAGAAGAGAGGCTGGTTTTGGTGTGTGTGCCGGCGCAATACTCAACACTCTCAGCACACACACACACTGTGCTTTAACCATTAGCCTTGAATGCGTACATCGACACGACGATCTTCAACCAGCACCATCATCATCATCATCGTCGTTGTTGTTGTTGTTGTCGTGTTGATCTTCACTTTGGGGCGTGCAATGTTGTTATTTCCAGACGCGCGTTCCTCTCACACACACTGGTTGGTATCATCATCATTTAGTACAGCTGTGTTGGTTGGTTGAATGCTTTTCATTGGCTGGT